>CM061536.1:67809078-67862539 GCA_030545055.2 Neoaliturus tenellus | reverse complement strand
CCCGCTCAAAGGGTATTTTTACGCGACCTTGACCCACATAAATGCATAGTTGGTGGGGGTATAAAAAAGGGCAAACCAATTGGATGGATACACCACTTCTATACCATGGCTCTATTGCAGTGCTCTATCCCCGCTAAAAATAATAATTCCAAGTGACCTTGTTCCACATAAACTTGCTCAAACAGACATCTTTCAAAATATTTGTACAAAGTAGTGGATTTAGACCAAACATTATTGGTTTATCAAGCCTGTTGAAGAATATATTGAAAATGGGTGTTTAAAAGCCAAATTTACTAAATGATTGATAAACCGGATGTATATGACGTCACCTTCCCCCACCCTTCAACCTCGGGTATAAAGGGACCCGGTTGAGCGCGCTGCTCATTATTGCTTGGACATTCACCGAGTGCACACTCAAAGCCAAACTTGTTCAAAAATGGCTCTTTGCGATATTTGTGGTGAGTTTTTCCAAGATGAAGATATCTTTGTTTTACACCGAGAATTGCATCATGAAGAAAACAGAAAAGAAGAGATTGTTGTAAGTGAAGAAGACTTGGATGCGTTTGATCGGTTATTGGAAAACTACCAGAAACAGATGGACGACTGTGATAGCTATCTACAGTTACACCGAGAATTGCATCGTGAAGAGGACAGAAAAGAAGAGATTGTAGTAAGTGAAGAAGACTTGGATGCGATTGATCAGTTTTTGGAAAAACCCCAGAAGCAGAAGGACTGGGCTAGCTATTTACAGTTAATGCAAAGAAGAAGACCAAGTGTTATTCAATTTGCCGGAGCTGGACCATCTACAGCTGGAGGATTTATTGAAAAGGAAATGGAAGGAAAAAAAGTGGAAGATGTAAAACAACTGCGTACCCGAGAAGAGGATATGGAAGAAGAGGATACAGAAGAAGTGGAAGAAATAAGACAACTGCGCACCACAGCCTTGCCAGGACCAGTTGTAACTCATTTCAAAATTAATAATGTGCAATTGGAATTGGAAAACTTTATAACCCAAGCTAAAAATTTAGTTGTAAAAACATTGATGGAAGAATTGGCAAGATTGAACTTTATTAAATTTGGATTGGTGTTGGAGGCTATGTTTACTAATACCAATGGTGAAAACTCACCGAGAGCATTCATTGCTAAAAACCGAACCCTTACAACCACATCTGATATCAACGAAATTTTAGAAGATTGTTTGAATGAACTGCTAATAAAACTCCAAGAACACGAAGGAAGAGGATCTGGCTGGACACTATCATCGATTGAAGGTATGGATGTGAGGGTTCACAAGCATGGATATGGTATGAGGGGTAGCAGCTTTATCCCTCTACCAAAGAAAATTAAAGACACCAACTCTTGCAGAAATGTTACAAACGGGGATAATGAATGTTTTAAGTATGCGATGCTAACTAAGTATGTAAAACATAATCCTTGTAGAGTTGGTAGGGAATATTATGAAAACGAACACCGCTACAACTTCCGAGGAATGTCGTATCCTGTGAGTCTTAATCAAATTGCAAAATTTGAGAAACAAAATCCAGGTGTTTCTGTTAACGTGTTCGGCTTAGATGATTCGAACAATGTGTATCCTCTACGAGTTGGAAAAGTGGAGCAAAGAAACCATACTGATTTATTATTGATAACTAAAGGCGAAATTTCACATTATGTGTGGATAAAAGATTTTGAAGCATTGGTTGTACGACAATTAACGAAAAATAAAATTAGAGTGACAGTGTGTAAGAGATGCTTTTGTTTTACGAATAAAGATTTGAGACGTGGAGGATCGGAGTGGTTGAAGGAACACCAAAGACTTTGTAATGACAACTATGAAGTGAAGATTAGTCTGCCGCCGCCATCTCGAGCGTTCATCCAATTCAACAAAACAGTTCACCAATATCGGATTCCAGTGGCCGTCTACGCAGATTTCGAATCCACGTTAGTACCACAGGAGCTTCCGGATGGTGAGGTGACTAGAAGAACCAAATATCAACTGCATCAACCTAACAGTTTTTGCTTATTGGTGAAATCGACTTTGCCTGAAGAACAGTTGCAAGACTATGGCTTAACATCCACTCCGATACTCTACCGTGGGGAAGAAGCCGCTAAGCATTTCGTAGACCAGTTGTATGACATTGCTGAAAAGGTGCAACGCTTATTCGGTAATGTTTTACCTATGGAACCTTTGAATCAAAATCAACAAGAAGAATACAATTTGGCAACAAGATGTTATTTATGCAAGAAGAGCTTCAGTGAAGAAAATCAAAAAGTAAGAGATCACGATCACCTGACAGGGTTATACAGAGGAGCTGCTTGTAATTCATGCAATATAAATTACAAACTGCCAAACTTTATCCCTGTCGTGTTACACAATCTTAGCGGCTATGACTCCCACTTCATTATCCCAGAGTTAGGACGAGATGATGGAAAAATCGAAGTATTAGCTGAAACATTGGAGAAGTACATCAGTTTCTCAAAAACAGTAGGTAAAATTAAACTTCGCTTCGTAGACTCTTATAGATTTATGTCATCTAGTTTGAGCAAATTGTCTGAAAACCTAAGAAGAGAAGATCTAAAAGAAACCAGCAAAATTGTACCTGAAGATAAATTGGACTTAGTAATGCATAAAGGAGTGTTCCCCTATGATTACATAACTTCTGCAGAAAAATTCGAAGAAACCAGTCTGCCACCGATTGAAGCCTTCAATAGCAAGTTAAATGAAAGTGAAATCTCCGTTGAAGACTACAATCATGCTTGTAATGTTTGGAACCAACTAAACATTCAAACCTTAGGGGAATATTCCGACTTTTACATAAAATTGGACGTAACTCTGCTGTGCGATGTGATGGAAGAATTTCGAAACACCTGCTTCTCCGCCTATGGACTGGACCCTCTACACTCGTACACATCTCCAGGATTAGCATGGCAAGCTATGCTAAAGTCAACCAACTGTCGATTGGAACTTCTAACAGATATTGATATGGTGCTCATGATAGAATCTGGTGTACGGGGCGGTTTGACACAAGCTGTAACACGTCATGTCAAAGCTAACAACAAGTACATCCCAGGCTTCGATGAGAGACAACCATCGGTCTACCTTGGTTACTTTGACGCAAACAACCTTTATGGTTGGGCAATGTCAAATCCGCTTCCCTACGCTGACTTCAAATGGATCGACCCGGCCACCATCGGTGACATCTCACAGATTCCAAAGAATGGTCCAAAAGGCTATATTTTGGACTGTGATTTCGAATATCCGGAGCACCTTCATGACCATCACTACGACTTGCCTCTCCTAGCCAAGACTGAAGTTTCACCGACAGGAAGATGGCCGAAATTGATGATGACGTTGGAGAATAAAGATCGGTATGTGGCTCACTACTGGGTAGTTCAACAAGCTCTTGAATTGGGTCTACGTGTGGTGAGAATTCATAGAGCAATTGAATTCACCCAGTCTTGTTGGTTGAAACCATATATTGATTCCAACACTACAAGAAGAGCAGCAGCAACATCAGCATTTGAAAAGGACTTTTACAAATTGATGAACAACGCCATCTTCGGGAAGACCTTAGAAAACAAAAGAAAACACAAGATTGTAAAATTAGTAAGTGATCCTAAGAAATTGGAAAAATTAGTGCAAAAACCAAATTTTGGAACATCTATGATTATAAACGAAGATCTAGTTGCCGTAAGTATGAAGAAAACAACAATAGTTATGGATCGTCCGTTATACATTGGAATGTCAATTTTGGATATAAGTAAAACTTTAATGTATGATTTCCATTACAACAAAATGGTTAAACACTACGGAAGAGACAACATTGGAGTTGCATACATGGATACCGACGCGTTTATCTACTGGATAAAGACTTTGGACATGTATGAAGACCTAAGGAGTTTCCCATACAAAGACGATTTTGACTTCTCTGACTATCCGAAGAACCATCCAAATTACAACGAAAAGAATAAAAAAGTAATCGGAAAATTTAAAGATGAAGCAAATGGAATGCCTTTAGAAGAAATAGTGGCACTGATGGCAAAATTGTATTCATTTAAAATGTACAACGAGAACAACACACCGACAGTCAAGAAAGCAAAAGGAGTCAAAACATCGTACTTGAAGAAACATGTGACGTTTGACCATTACAAGACCTGCTTGTTTGAAGATTCTACAATGTCTGCAACGTTCAACACTATCAGAAGCTTTAAACATGAGGTCTACAGTGTCACTGAAGTTAAAAGGGCACTATCAGCTCGAGATGATAAAAGGCATATTATGCCGGATAAAATTCACACTCTTCCTTTTGGCCACTACTCTCTAAACCCTATCGACTAGTAACCTATTCTTCGTCCTTCTACAACTTCGACCTTATTCCTTTCTCCTTCCGTAAAAAAATGGGGAACACGGCAAGTCAAACGCCGTGTTCCCCATTTTTTTACACAAGTTTGGATGACCTTGACCTATATAAATGATGTGAATATTTAAGACAACATTCATTGTGATTATACATGTGATACATGAAACATTCAAACCTGCAATATGAAGAACTTGAAGCAAGAAATTGTCAACGAGCTTCATAAACCTGCAAGAAGAAAGTTTCCACGAAGAAATACAGTGATAAAAGGAATAAATGATTTATATCAAGCGGATTTAATCGAAATGATTCCTTATAGTAAACAAAATAGAGGATTTAAATACATATTGACTATTATTAATTGTTTTTCAAAAATGGCAGATGCTTTACCACTAAAAGATAAAAGTGGCAAAAGTGTTACAAAAGCAATGGAAACAGCTATACAAAGAGACAAACATACTATAAAACATTTACAAACTGATGATGGAAAAGAATATTTTAATAAGGAATTTGCAAATTTAATGAAAAAACACAACATTAACCATTACTCAACCAATTCAGAGGTAAAAGCATCAATAATTGAAAGATTTAACAGAATTTTAAAAGGTGCGATGTATAAGATGTTTTCCAACAGAGGATCACACGTATGGATTGATGTGTTACCAAAACTTATAAGCGATTACAATAACAAGTTTCATAGAACTATCGGTATGAAACCAAGCCAGGTGACTAATAAAAATGAAAAACTTGTATTAAAACGTATAAAAATGAATACTAAACCAAAAGTTGAAAAACTAAAGCCTAAAAGGTTTAATGTTGGTGATAAAGTGCGAATAAGCAAATACAAAGGTGTATTCAGTAAAAGATATCTTCCGAACTGGACAAATGAGGTATTTACCGTATTTAAGGTGCAACCTACAGTACCAGAAACTTACATTTTAAAAGATAATAAAGGACAATTGCTTGAAGGAGGTTTTTATGGACATGAAATGTTAAAATCAACAGTAGGTGATGTATATCTAGTAGAAAAGGTGTTGCAACGCAAAAAAGATAAGGTTAAAGTAAGATGGTTAGGATTTAATAAGACGGAAGATTCTTGGATACCTAAAAAGGATCTAATATAATGATAGAGCATCATTTTGGGTTGAACCATTACAAAGGATGGAGATAATACCGCAAAAAGACAATTTTACTATTAATAATATAGATGAACTCACAGTGGATGGTTCTCAATTCAATACTGGGAAACACGGTGTTTTGTTACCAAACACAGTGCGTTGTCTGGTTACCGGTCCTTCCAATTGTGGAAAAACAAATGTAGTATTCAATTTGATTACAAACCCTAAAGGCTTACGTTTTAATAATTTATATGTATTTTCAAAGTCACTACAACAACCAAAATATCAGTTATTGGAACAAATACTCAATAATGTACCTGAAGTTAAATATTTTAAATTTAACGCGAGCGAGAGTGTCATGCAACCGCAAGAGGCTAAACCATTCTCAGTATTCATATTTGACGATGTATCTTGTGAAAATCAAAATACAATAAGGAATTACTTCGCCATGGGTCGACATAACAACATAGATAGCATTTATATTGGTCAAACTTACAGCAAAATACCGAAACAGCTCATTAGAGACAATGCAAACATGTTAATTGTATTTAAACAGGATGAAACCAACCTAAAACACATATATTATGACCATGTAAGTGCGGATATGCCATTCGAACGATTTAAAGAGTTGTGTGGAAAGGCTTGGGCTGAAAAGTATGGGTTTTTAACAATTATAAAGGAACAACCGCTAAACAATGGTCGATACAGGATAGGATTTGATAAATTTATACTAATACACTGATCATGATGTAAAACATTCATTGTTGTACAACACGTCTTGCTACAAACATGGTTAACCAAGAAAAGTTAATAAAGGAAATAAAATCACTTAGTGATTCTATTCGGGATAAAAACAGAGCATTAAAATTAGGTATTAGCGAAAGGGAGAAATTTCTTGAATCTACTTTTAAACCTATTACTGAACCCTTGAAACAATTAAACAAAAAATTTGCTAAACCCGTTTTGGAAGGAGATGCAATTGCACCTATTACAAAGTTTGAAAGAGAAAATATAAAATCAGAAGATTTTAGTGATGAAGACCTGGAATCCTCTACATATAGTGGTTTTACCGGTGAAGAACCTGAAAGAGAGCTAGAATCACCAGACTATAGTGGTATAAGAGAATTATATGAAGTAAAAGCTAAAAGAGGACATGAAGATGTATCAACTGCTAGTGAAGAGGAAAAAGAAGAAGAAGCAAGGGAAGGTCCGTCAAACATAAGCTTGTTGGGTGAAAACATTCATAACAAAGGACCTTTAGGAAGGAAATACATGATAAAAATGTTAGCTGGAATAAATCCTAATAAAAACTACCATAGTTATGGAGTAAGATTAACAGAAGAAGGTTTAATGGTTGGTAATAGCCCGGTAAACATTGATGAAGATGATAATATTATTGTTGGTAATCAAAGATATAAGGGCACAAGAGGATTATTTGAATTATTATTTGAAAAAAAGCCTTTAGAATTGTTAGTTAAAGAAGAAGATATGGAAGCATATAAACAGATTTTGGAACACACCAATGCATACAGGAGGAAGTATTTAGCTGACCAGCCAGTTTTTAGATCTAGGTCTTTAAAATATAGAGTATTTGTATCCAAGTTAATACCAACAACGAGAAGACAACCAATGCCGATAATGCCAAGAAAACCTGTAAAACGAAGGTTTGTGTCATCCACTTTGGATATAAGTGCTCCAGAACCAAGAAAAAGAAACAAATCTGTTACAGGTACAGGTTTAATGAAGAAACTATATAACACAAATGTGATTTATTACAATAATATCAATAAATTGGTGGATAGAATGAAACTAATACATGAAGCTAAAGAAGCGGGTCATACTGGATTGGAAAACGAATGGGTGGCTTTAGTGGATGAACTCCGAAACCGTGGGGTAATCTCATAAAAATGCGTTACTCCCTAGATTACTATTCAGTTGCACCATGAGTGTCGACAAGTTCGGACGTTACTCCTCGGATGGGTTATATTACGCAAATAATTTAAAAAGAGGTGCTGGTTTACCACAAACACCTGATGGAGATTATGATATAACTAATAAAAGGTTAAAAAACATAAAAGATCCCACAGATGAAAACGATGCAATAAATTTAAAAGTATTAAAAGAAAATATATCACCAACATTAAGACTACAGAAAAACACATATGACGCAGGTAATCATAGAATTGTCAATGTTGGTAAGCCAAATCAAAACGCTGATGCAATAAACAAAGGTTATTTATCATCAGAATTAAAAAATACGCTAAAATTCAATGGAAAACGTATACTGCTGAAAATAAACGTATATCCAACGTAGATGATCCTAAAGATGCAAAAGACAGCGTAAATAGACGCTATTTACATTCATTAATACCTGAAAAGACAAAAGATGGTTTTTCTTTTTATAAATTTGTTATTAACGATATAGGTTATCCGAAAAATGAAAATGATGCTGTAAATTTAAAATATATAAAAGATCATTGTATTACACGTGATGTAGGAGTTATTGATTGTCTAGGTAATTGTTTAGCAAATGTTAAAGATGGTTCGGCACCATCAGATGGTGCAACAGTGGGTCAAATGATGGAAACCTTAAAACAAGAAACAACCTCTTTTGTAAAACAAGATCAAGTAGTATCAAAGCAAGGGGATGAATTTGTTCAAGGTAATGAAAAATTTAATTTATTAACATACAAAAATAATGCTTGGGATTGCATGGGTAAAGGGTTATCAAATATGGGATGGGGTTATGAAAAACATGATGCAGCTGCTTTATCACAAACCGTACATCTAGATCCAGATCATTCTTTTAGATTTTTTACATGTAAAAATAAAGTAATAAAATACTTGCATAATGGAAGAGATCCAAATGATGCTGCAACTGTAGGACAAACATTACAATATGACAGTGCAAATAAAGAGTTTATTTATAATAAGCAAAGATTTAAATTAATGGATGTAAATGATTATCAAAATATATTAATTGCAGATCCAAATTCATTTAGCGGATTTAGAAAATTGTCTGGTGAACAATTTATTCATAAAAATCATGTGTTTCGAAATGAATCAGACGGAGCATTAGTTAGTGGAAATTTTAAATATTTTAAATGTCCCGGGAGCGATGAAAATGTAACTGATAAAGACTAAGAATTTGTATAAAAACTGATATGGGTTAGAAATCGAGACTAATATTATAAAAATGGGTTACACTCTAGAATGTTATTCAGTTGCACCATGAGTGTTGACAAGTTCGGACGATATTCCTCGGATGGATTATATTACTTTAATACTTTAAAAAGAGGTGCTGGCTTACCACAAACACCTGATGGAGATTATGATATTAGTAATAAACGGTTAAAAAACATTAATGATCCCACAGATGAAAATGATGCAATAAATTTAAAAGTATTAAAAAAAGAGATATTACCAACACTGAAACTAGACAAAAACACATATAACGCGGGTAATCATAGAATTTCCAACGTCGGTAAGCCAAATCAAAACGCTGATGCAATAAACAGAGGTTATTTATCATCGGAATTGAAAAATACGTTAAAATTCGATGGAAAAACGTATAATGCTGAAAATCGACGTATATCTAACGTAGCAGACCCTGTAGATGAAAAAGACAGCATAAATAGACGCTATTTACATTCTATAATACCTGAAAAGACAAAAGATGGGTTTTCTTTTTATAAATTTGTTATTAACGATATAGGTTATCCAAAAAATGAAAATGATGCTGTAAATTTAAAATACATCAAAGATCATTGTATTACACGTGATGTAGGAGTTATTGACTGTCTTGGTAATTGTTTAGCGAATGTAAAAGATGGTTTTGCACCATCAGATGGTGCAACGGTGGGTCAAATGAAGGAAACTTTAAAACAAGAAACCTCCGGTTTTGTGAAACAAAACCAAGTAGTAACACGTCAAGGAGATGTATTTGTACAAGGAAATAAAAAGTTTACTTTGCTTGAAGAAAACAATTATGTTTGGGATGGTAAAGGAAAGTTATTGACAAATTTAGGTATTGGTGAAAAGCCTGGTGATGCTGTTACTTATGAACAGATAATACAATTAGAGCCAACTGGAAAAAAATGGTGGAATTGTGATAACAAACGATTAACAAATGTTGCAGACCCTGATTATGCCAATAACGCTGTAACTGTTAATTTTCTTGTTAAAGTAATAGGTAATTTATTATTTGATATGCATAATTATATTGCAGCAGGACAACATAAACCTATTGACGAAAAAATGAGAAATACATGGATTAAACAAGAAATTCTTTATAAATATTTTTTTAATCATAACACACAAAAGTTTAGATCATCAGATTGGGGTGATTTTGATATTTAATTAAATAACACCATATATTACATCATTTATGTGCAACCTGTCATAGAGGTAACACATGGGTTACGCTTTTCGAATATAAAAGACAATCATGGCGTTTCATTACACCAGTCCATATCGAGACACTATACGGAAAGGAGGCGGTATCACGTCCACAGCGGTTTCTCTGTTAAGTAAAGCTTTAAATCGTATTCCAGTAGGATCTATCGTAAACAGAGCAATAGACGCTTTACCATACGAATTTCACATACCGGGAGGTTATCAGTATTGCGGACCAGGAACTAAATTGAAAAAACGACTGGAAAGAGGTGATCCAGGCATAAATAAGTTAGATCAGGCTTGTAAAGAACACGATATCGCATATTCCACGTTTACCGATTCAAAAAATAGGTCAATCGCTGATAAAAAGCTAGCGAATATAGCTTGGCAACGAGTAAAGTCTAGTGACGCTAGTATTGCGGAAAAAGCAGCAGCTTTAGCGGTAACAGCAGGTATGAAGGCTAAAACAGCGGTAGGAGGTGGAAAAAGGAGGGGTAAGAATAAAAAAGGATCAACCAAGAGAAAACATGGTGGTAATATTAGACTAAAAAGACGTTCTCCGAGGAAAAATAATAAAAAACCGACAATATGGTCAATGGTAAAAAACGGGGCTGGTCTATACCTAAGACCGTATCGTGCATATTAAATAAAAGAAATCAATTGGTTATACCACATAAAGCGTTGACTAATGTTGAATTATTTAAATATATTTCCTGTTTAAAAATACCATTTTTCCGCGGAGTATTTATGAAAGACAGTTTACCAAAGAAAATATGGAAAAATGAGACTGGAATCGTAAATTTAGATAATACTGAAGGGTCCGGCACCCATTGGGTGTGTTATAAGAAACTAAATAGTAATGTATATTATTTTGATAGTTTTGGAAATTTGCCACCACCTAAAGAACTTGAACATTACTTTAAATCTGCTAAAAACATATATTACAACTATAAAAGAGAACAACCTGATAATACTTCAATATGCGGCCATTTATGTTTGGAATTCCTAGCTAAAAGTATCAGTCACTATTGAGATGTCTTCCTATACGGTATCATTAACAGGAAAATCGTCCACTTTACGAAGTATCCTTTTTCCAGCGTTACGCTTGCAAAAAGGAAGATTTTGGGAGGCAGCACTGTTGGATTTTACAACTTACAACTCTATTCCCAATGTTACGGAAGGTAAAAATAACTTATTACATTATTATAAAGGAAAAGATGCCAGTGGGAAGTTTACAGACTTGGAAGTTTGCACTCTACCCACAGGTTCTTATGAAATTGATCATATTAATGAATTTTTGCAAAATAAAATGGGAAAAGAATATATAACGCTAAAAGGTAATAACAATACAATGAAAGCTGAGCTTACTTCAAAATATTATATAGATTTCAGTAAGTCAGACTCAATTGGTGATTTATTAGGATTTCCCAAAGATGGAGCGATTTTAGAACCAAATAAAACACATTCCGGTAAACAAACTGTAACAATATTAAAAGTCAATAGTATAGACATAACTTGTAATATTATACAAGGAGCTTACAGAGATGGAGCAAATACTCATATAATACATACTTTTTACCCCAGTGTACCACCTGGATTTAAAATTGTTGAAAAGCCGCAAAACCTGGTATATCTACCTTTGAACACCACTTTCATTTCAGACATCGTGTTGAACGTATTGGATCAAGACGGTAACTTGATAGATTTCCGAGAAGAGCCTATTACGGTTAGATTACATTTAAAATCAACACTTTAATACAAAACCATGGGTTTAACATTTAAAAGCGAACAACCTACGGGAATCCGCATTAGTAGCTCTTCAGCTGTGGAGGAGTTAACACGCGAGAACATTCGTTTCTTAGAGAGAATTGGATTAAAAGTAACCGAAAATGGATATACTGGATATAGCTCAGGGTCCAACATTCGACGAAACCCTATGGGAAAAAGAATATCACACCCACAACCCTTACACTTCATCAAAATTAAACAATAACGATGAAATTCGTATTCCCATACAAAATCAAGACATTTACACACTACCATGTGAAAGTTACTTGTATATTGAAGGAAAAGTTACTAAAAAGGACGGTACTACTACTGGTACAACAGTTCCATTTATAAATAATCCCATGGCTTTCCTGTTTGATGAAATTAGATATGAAATATCAGGTGTAACAGTTGATTCTACTAAAAAAGTAGGTATTGCAACAACTTTAAAGGGATTAACATCTATATCACCTAATGAAACCAATTTAATACAACCTGCAGGATGGGTTTTACCTGCAAAAGACACAATCACTCCAGATACAAATGGAAATTTTGATTTTCATATTCCGTTACGTTTGTTGCTTGGTTTTGCTGAAGATTATAGGAAAATAATATTAAACGTTAAACAAGAATTAGTTTTGTTGAGATCTTCAAACGATAAAGATATTATTAAAGCTCCAGACGGTACAACAGATGCAACTTTAGAATGGAAATTAACATTAGACAAAATTGTATGGAGAGTTCCACATGTAAAATTAGCTGACGAGCATAGAATGCTACTATTAAGAAAGTTAAAGGCTGATCGTGATATTGTAATTCCTTTTAGAAGTTGGGAATTTCATGAACATCCCAGCTTGCCAACTACGGATCGACACACTTGGACAGTTAAAACATCTAATTATGTGGAACGAGCCAGGTATATTATATTTGGTTTACAAACAGGCAGAAGAGACACCATCACCAAACATGCAGGCCAATTTGATCATTGCAACTTGAAAAATATTAAAGTTTATTTAAATTCACAATTTTTTCCATACGATAATTTAAATGTGTCATTCGCTAATAAAAAGTACAGCATATTGTACGATATGTATGCAAGATTCCAAAGTTCATATTATGGTAAAACGAATGCACCTTTACTATCACCAGAAAAATACTTAGATGGTTACCCTATAGTTGTAATCGATTGTTCTAAACAAAATGAATCGGTAAAATCATCAAGTGTAGATATAAAAATAGAAATGGAATTCAACGCGCCTATATCGGCTAATACAACTGCATACTGTTTAATTCTACATGATAAAATCGTAACATACACACCTTTAACTGGAATTGTTAAAAATGTATTGTAAAAAACCGGTTTTGTTACATTCCAATGCATTCCGCGAGTATAAAAGCAGAGTGTTCAGGTCGCTCCTCATCAGTTTGTTGCCTGTTCTTGTATGGGTAGCATCTTATTCAATATGGCTTCTCCTAGTGGTACACAAGAAAATTTAGTAGATATTGAGAAGGAGATATCCGACTTTTTAGATCTTCAAGGTCAACCGGAGGGAGATGAACACAACGCTTGCGGACAACTCCACGGCAGTAATAATGTTGAGGAAAAAGGTAAAAGAAGAAAGAATGCACTGAAGAAGAAAAGGGATACTGAAGATAATATTTCTCCTAACATATTGAGTGAGGTATTCTTGCGAATATTTTATCCAATCTCATCCAGTTTGGACAAAAGTGTTTTAATCGGTGTTATGAAATCGACGGATTATTCACCTACTGTAATTTTGACTCATGGACCCAAAATGATTTTGTTCACCGATAGTGCTTGGGAATCTTTTATGAAGCACTTGCATCTGCTAGAATGCTATTTAACTAGTAACATGTATGGAAGAAAGACAAGAGTAGGACTTTTGGATTCAAATGTGGAAATTGATATTATAAAGAATCGTGGTGACCATCAATTGCGGTTTAGAGACACAACAAGACATGATAACAAGATTCAACTTAATCGAGAAGAGTTTTTTATTCTAACCTGTGCAACTGAACCAATAACAAGATACTTGAGACAACTAGTGTTTTCAAGTTCTATTATTAAAGATTATTTGGAAGACACTTTGGACAAACAACCGGACGCACCTATATTGTACGGACCTGTGGATACTTCTATATTTAATAGGGTTCCTCATGAAGTACAAATGTGGAGACAGTTGGAAAAATACGCTCAACTACATAAGAAATCAGTAAAACAGGAAGAAGAGGAAGAAGGAGGAGAAGAATCAAGTGTTAGTGATGAAAATGAAAACAAGGAGAATGTAAAGATGGAAACTTAGATGACAATGGTTGGTTTTTAAAACAATATCAAACACTTTGTGGGGTTAGGCCTACCGGGGACGGTGCCCACGTTAAATATACACCAACGCGCCAACAACTGTACGGCCAGGTATAAAAGTCGTACCTACCGTGGTGTGGAAATCAGTTGACCTTTGGACTTCGTCATGAGCAGACGGGTGATCTTCGCAATGGACAAGGAAGAAGAACAAGTAAAGTCCAAACCTGGTATAATTGAGTTCCAAGCGTTTCGGGGTAATGATGATAGATTTATCATAAAAGAACTTGTGTTTTTCGATATCAATACAAGTGTTCCATATACATTTTTGTTCAAACCACCATGTTCTTATTCATCATTAACTAGCAAAGCCGCTACTACCAACAGGTGGATTTCAAAATATTTCCATCATATCGATTGGTATGATGGTTTTGCAAGTTACACGGACTTATATAACATCATGCATCAGTTTTCAAACAGGTTTACCAATATTTATACAAAAGGACTGGAAAAGAAGAGATGGATCGAAGAATTTACTCATGTTCCGGTTAATGATGTGGACTTGGATAAAAACTACAAGTATACGATGGAAAATGTTTGTATTTGTACTAAAAGTCCAGAACATGAAAAAGATAGACATTGCGCTTTAAAAAACGCCTATAAACTCGCATCTTACCTTCAAAGTGGGGAAGTGGGGAGTGGTGGGGGTGACGGGGGTTATATAAGTGAGGAGCAGACCAGGACCTGGCATGAGTATTACTCGAGATTCCGAGACGACAACATCTCCCAGCAAGAAGACGAAGAAGAAGACAATCTTTAACTCAACCATGGCATCTCACCAGTTCCTGCAAACTTTGGTTGAGCAGTTCAATGCTCACTCCAAATCTACCATACTACCCGTCAAGAAGTGTTCCGAACTTAAAGACGAGAAGCACTACATTATCCACGCCATGAAGAAGATGGAGACTTCAATTGGAGAGGCCATTTGCTGCAGTCTTAGCGAGGCACCGTTCACTCCGGGGGATGAGCCCAAGTTCCAAGTCTACCTGCCGAAACGGTTCGTCCATCTCCTCCAGAACGAGGATCTGCGCTCCATCCAACCCGGCTGTCTCTACCTGGTTTCCCACGGTTGCACGGGTAGCAATTCCACCGAGTTGACCATCCACATCGCCGACAAGCAGCAGTGTTAGATTTTAATTTTACTGTTGTACATATGTTATTGTAATGTTTTATAAATAAATAAACCATAAAAGACAAAAAATGCAACATATCAATATGTGAAGTTTGTCACATATTGATATGTTGCATTTTTTTTTAAACTTCGCGGGTGACCTTGACCTTTGACCTTTGCATTTCACAGTTACCCCCACCACCAAGCTAAAGGTTAAACCTGCTTCGATGCAAACACCCCCACCACTTTTTATAGTACCCCCAAGCGCTGTGCCTCAGCTTCATTTCAACTCCGACGGTCAACCGTACAACATCAAGATGTCTCTCAATGTAAGTTGTGCTAGTTATGAGGAGGTAACCATTAAGACTCAGCAGGAGCTGAACGACTTGTACAAGGAGTTGCAGCTGATGGTGGCGCGAGGCTACCGTATAAATGTGCAAGTCTACGCTTGCAATATACGCAATCTCCGACACCCAAAAGAAGAGTCTGAACATTACTCTTCTCCAGCGACTTCATCACCAGCGTCCATGAAGACTGAAGCGAGCCAGACTTTGGATTATTTCAGCTGACTAGCAGTTGTCTTCCTTCTTCTTACCATTGTAGAATATGTTTATTTATTTGTTATATTAAAGATGTAAAAAAAGAAAAAAACACCTATCTTGTTACTGACATATGTGCTCAATAATAAGATAGGATTTTTTAAAACACAATTTGGATGACCTTGAAACTTCCCCCACCACTTTTTCATAGTACCCCCAAGCGCTGTGCCTCAGCCTCATTTCAACTCCAACGGTCAACCGTACAACATCAAGATGTCTCTCAATGTAAGTTGTGCTAGTTACGAGGAGGTAACCATTAAGACTCAGCAGGAGCTGAACAATTTGTACAAGGAGTCTGAAAAGGAGGTTGTCAACAAAACCGATGATCAACAATTGTGGGACTCCTCTATTACAGAAAAGGAATTACATGCAGCCGTCGAAGCTGTCGAGGAAAAGGAAAAGAACCTCAGGCAGCTCTGGTTGGCTCAGATGGATATTTGCGGATCTGTGCCGCGTGATGATTTTGAACTTCAATGTCAGATGGCGATTACCCAGCAACTAGAAGAAGCCGAAAAGGAGCTAAAGAGTGGAGGTACTATCCGGGCGGAGGTGAAAACTGAGAAACAGGAAGAATATAACGAATATGGTGATTAAACGTACTGTTGATCCCAATCCTTTTAGTTTTAAGTGGTTATGTTATAAGTAAATAGAAAAAGTTTCCTTTTTTTTTTAAAAAACTCCATTTGGATGACCTTGAAATTTCCTCCACTACTCTGTAATACCACCATTGCTCGCTGCACCAAGCATCATTCCTCCTCCAACAACCATGGCGGACACACCTGCTTGCAATGCCATGTCTTCCACCGAAGATGTACCCACTACGAATTGGAAATTGACAATCGACAACGTGCATTATTTAGAAACCATCTGCGATTGGATGAAGTCTATTCTCCTCGACAACCCGGGAATAAAGCTCAAGGTCACTTTAGATTATGATTGGTCTGAAGTTATACTGCAGCAAGACGATCAACAATCACTGGAGTATTTGTCAAATTTACCATCGTCAACCATATATACTACAAATGAGGTGGAGAGGGAAGAAGAGGAGCATGAGGTTTAGAGTTTCTTATTTTTTTAAAACCCAATTTGGATGACCTTGAGATTTCCCCCACCACTTCCCATATACCTAGAGTGCGCAGGGCTGGACAGTCAGTCGCTCGGTGTCCGTCGTAGGGTGCACATCGCGGTTGCTACTCCAATTCCTGACAATTTGGGGTAGTTCAAAGTCACCACACTTCTACAACTTCAAGGTCATCACACTTTAACTCTGGGACTGCATCAACTTGTATTATTTCTGTGTTTTGACTCAAGGTCATCTCACTTAAACTCTGGGATGGTATCAACTTGTAGTATTTCTATGTTTTGACTCAAGGTCATCACACTTAACTCTGGGGCAATATCGACTTGTAGTACTTCAGTATTTTAGCTCAAGGTCACCACACTTTAACTCTGAGACTGCATCAACTTGTATTATTTCTGTGTTTTGACTCAAGGTCATCACACTTTAACTCTGGGAAGGTATCAACTTGTAGTGTTTCTATGTTTTAACTCAAGGTCATCACACTTTAGCATGTAACTTTAAGGTAGCACCGAAACGGTGCTACCCGGCTTGACATTTTCAAGTTTCCCAAGGTTATCACAATTTCCCCCACCACTTCCCATATACCTAGAGTGCGCGGGGCCGGACAGTCAGTCGCTCGGTGTCTGTCGTAGGGTGCACATCGCGGTTGTAGTACTGGTCTAAAGTAAGGCAGCTGGGCTAGTTCAAGGTCACCCGAGCGGTGTCACATGACGGTTTAGGCAGAGTCACGTTGCAAACTTCAAGTTTCCTCGGCACTTTTGCTGTTTCTCATCGCAAATTCGCTCCAAGTCGTCAAGGTCATGGGAACCAAACTAAAACTCGGAGCGTAGTGCGAGAAACCGCAAAAGTGCCGAAAAATTTTAGGTTTCAGCGTGACCTTGACCTTTGTGACATCGATGACGTCATTTTGGTGAGGTAAGGGGTGATGACGTCATCCGCACGTCATTTCTGTGACGTCATGGGTGTGACGTCATGGATGTGACGTCATTAGTGATGACGTCATCGATTGCATCATCGATGACGTCATCGATGACGTCATCAGTGGGGTCATTGACCTCGATGACGTCATCGCTCGGGTGACCTTGAAGTGAGCCAGCAGCCTTACTTTTGCACTACTAGTAAAGTAAATAGATAATACAACTAATCACTTTTCAGAGTTGCAATTGAATTTAAAACTTAAGAAATAGTAACAATAATGAAATCATCTGTTAACAAAATAATTAGAACATCTGATCCGACAATAAATGAAC
The DNA here is from genome assembly GCA_030545055.2 of Neoaliturus tenellus. Lineage (NCBI taxonomy): Eukaryota > Metazoa > Arthropoda > Insecta > Hemiptera > Cicadellidae > Neoaliturus > Neoaliturus tenellus. Next base: position 67,844,483 of record CM061536.1, on the reverse strand, counting down.
CAGAGTGCAGCATCCGCAACGGTAGTCCTACATTAAAACAGTCTAAAAGGCCGAGTCTCATCACTTGGTGCCGACGCAAGTGATTTTACTATACCATAATGGCCAGTTTTTATTCATTGAACGGTACCGAGTCCGTGTTGGAGCGGGGCCTACGAAACGTAGGCCCCGGTTGGAGTCTGTGTCTGTATTTAATTTTAATACTACGACAACTTCACTATTGAAGGATTAATGTAATTGTAACTGTAAATACTTTATAATGGGTCAAAAAGACCCAAAACCATGGTAGCGAAACTATAACCCCTCCGGATCACTAGACAGAGCAGAAATATTGTAAACCACTCTCTCTTTTTATATAAGTTCACCACATGTGATCTACAGAACATGACGTGCGCCAGGCCTATACGTGATCTAGTGGCTAATCCATGATGAAATGTACTGTATTAATAACATTTTAAAATATTAACCTACCTACCTATTACCGACTTAGTATATTAAAGTTAAAAGTGTAAACACTAGAGTGTACCATTTCAATACGAAATAAAGATAATGAAAATTTAAATAGCAACAGTGATAGGCCTATAAAAACGAACCAATTTTTTAAGGTTAGTGTATGCATTGTACTTCACTATGCAAAATAAATTCTCATTAAATATTAATGATGATAAGACCAATGAAAGTTGGTTTATTGGCCAAACTGTTGTTTGTAATAAAAAATGATTGGCGATTTAGTATTGTTTTCTAAAGCGATGGGTGAAGAAATGACCTGAAACTGCTATTTTTAACACTTAAATTTAAAAAACTTCTCGGGGGAGGGAGGGCCCCGAACCCACCGCCGGTCTGGCCCGCCGATCGGGGGGGGGGGGGGGGCGCAGACCCCCCGGTTAGCCCCCCCCTTATTAATGTTCTAGATCCGCCACTGCCGAAATACATGTATTATCTGTACCCTACAATAATACTCATAGCATTTTTACAAATTTATGAATCATTAAATAGAAGAAAGGAGATTGTGTGTATAAATACATAATAAATATGCAAAGAAATTAAAATAGAATTTTGTACATTGTATCTATGGTTTAATCACAGACAGCAGATAGGGATTAGTCGAGCGGTTGGTTGGGGGGAGGGGGGAGGAGGGCTTCACACCTGAACTCTGCCCCGGGCCGCAAAAATTTTTTCGGCGGCCTTGTATACAGATATCTTTCCTATACAACTCCCAGATTCCTAGCCGGCTGTTATATTGTAATAAGCCAAACCTACACATTAAAAAGTAACAGTTCTCAATTAAAGTTATTAAATAGCATATTTCACCACTAGTCCGGAAAGTGACCCATTTCTGGGCGAGATAGTGTTTTACGCGCGAGGCGAAGCCGAGCGTGGAAAACACCATCGAGCCTGGAAATGGGCTTTCCGGACGAGTTGTGAACGATACTTTTCATCACGACGCAATTATTAATAAATGTGGAAGTTTTAAAGGAGGATTATTTTTGTAAATTCTTCGCCATTGGACAAAGTAAACAAAGCTGGAATTCAAAATTTAATTTGTTTTAAACCCAGCTGATTGTTGCTGTACGGAAAAGTTTGTTTACCTTGGACGGAAAGTAATGTTTACAAACATTACTTTCCGTATAGGTCAGTAAAATCAGCTGACGGTGACAGTTTGGGAAATGACTACTTTCCAAGGTCTCAGCTGTGCGGCAAGTTGTCACTTTCGTATACGGAGTGATGAAAAAGCAATTGTTACAAATAATATTAAAAAACAAATGGACAATATGTTGTAATGTAAAATTACCAGCTGGAATCAGGGGTGGAATGAGCCGCCGGGACACCGGGAAATTTCAATTGGTAATCAAATCAATAACAACCCTCTCATTGATAAGCAGTTTAAAGTATTTCAATGCAAAGGTTCAATGCAAAGGTTAAAATATAACCTTTTTAATATTGTAAGGTTACAATTTTAATTGCTAGAAAATGACACGATAGTCGAAACATGCACAGTATAAAAAATATTCTTTGTTCTTTTATTATATACAAAATAATATGAGCTTCCTTTCAATGGTCAAATCAGCGCTTTTGCTGATGATGTAGCTTTATTCTATTCAAACAGAGATATTAATGCTTTATATGGTAAAATTGAAGATGATTTAAAAATATTAAATACCTGGTGTTTAGCCAATAAAATGACTGTAAATATAGATAAGACTAAGTATATTAATTTTAGTTTAACAAATAGTTTCAATTTTCAATTTAACTTCGCCTATCATAATTTGGACTGTAATTTAAATGTTTGTAACTGTAGCACTATAGAGAAAGAAAGCAGTTTTCGATATCTGGGAGTGATATTGGATGAAAATTTAAATTGGGGAAAGCGTGTTTGTAACTTACATTCAAAGATTCGATCTCCTTAAAGAACCTTTTACTTCTTAAAAAATATTTGTATAATACTTTTTTTACTAAAAACTCTTTATTTTGCTCTAATTAGTTCAAGATTAGAATATGCTATATCTTGCTGGGGAGGAACATTTAAAAGCCACATTGAAAAATTAAGAACTACTCAATAGTTATTTATGCAACAAGTGCGGAAAGTGCCGATTTGCTGCACTCGAGAGAAATGTTTATGCACGAGCCGCAGGCGAGTGCGGAATAATTTCTCTCGAGTGCAGTGAAGACACTTTTCGCACGAGTTGCATATTAAATTTTTCCTACGACGGCCAAATATTTCTTAAATAAGTATAAAAGTTTAATATTCATGTTAAAATACCTATGTGATCCCTATCTCAAGATAGTGACATATATTTATGATAGCCTGTGTTATGCACTTCCTACATTTAGTTAAAAATTTATTGGATTTTTCATGCAGAAGATTTAACGCCACTGTTTTAGCAGTCTTAGCAAGATCGTCAGGGAATAAGTCACTAAAATCACTTAAGTCACTGTCATAGTTGATCATTGCGCACCTAACTTACGTACCGGTAGCTCACCCGTAGCTGGTTTGTAGGTTATGTTTATGTTGATTCAATAGAAAATGACCATATGGACAACAATAGATCAGATGTTTATATCCAGTGTTGCCAACTTAATTCCTGACTAATCAACGTTTCCTTGCTGGCTAATGCAAATTGTTTTGTGTTCTGATGTTTAAACACTGGAGTGCGCAAAGTAAATCTAGCGTGCGCAAAGTAAATCTAGCGTGCGCAAAGTAAAATGAATACGGCAATCACCTGTTTTGCGACGAGTATAGAGTGCGTAAACAACTGTTTTCACGGACAGTCGTAGGAAAAAACATTTTTTGCGATTATTACAAACAGCTGTAAAAGAGATAGCTCTTTTCCGTTATTTCTTGAACTTAAAAATACTTCCCATTCAACACTTATACATTTACAAAGTTCTCAGACTTTTTTATTGAAGAAGTGGTAATACTGGAACACAAAATCTTTTACATAACACAAGGAGTAATCATCTGAGGCTATTTAGATTACCTAAAGTCAATAACTCATTATTCAGACACTCTTATCAGTACGGACCTAAATACTTCAACCAGTTACCTCAGGATGTTAGAAGCTGCTTAAATGTAAATTCCTTTTCTTCTAAAGTAAAACAATGGCTCTTTCAGAATCCAAATATAGATTTTTTAAACAATGTTTTAATTTAAGTACTTTTAATTTCGTTGGTATAAAATTGAAACTATTTTTCTTGTATGTTATTTAATTGAAAGATTATATTTAACATTTTTATTATTTTTAAAACTATTTATTTGTGTAGTCTTTGTTTGGTATAAGTTTTAATTTATGTCAAATTGCAGACGCTACGGAGAGCGGCAAAATGTGTTTTTTTCAGTGTAAGGACTGGACTCAGAAACAATTTAATAATCTCTCATTTGGTTTATTTTTCACGTTGTCACAATTACTGGTGATGTGGCAACGAAACTCCTAGTTTTATATTGTGAATGTATAAATGTATATATATATATATTGGTGGAATAAAGTCATTATTTCATATTTCATTATTTCATTTCATTATTTATATTAAATTACAATTAATTATAAAGGCGCATTGTTTTCCTAACTGCAAATTGGAAAACACTACATGCCTGACATTACAGGAATAAAATAGCATCAAGAGGCGCGAAGGCACTTCATTGCTGAATGAGCGGGTAGAAGTGAACGGCTCTTTTGAACGGTTCTTCAACTTGAACGGTTCTTTTATACCTGTTGGGAATTTTCAAACTTCGGCCTTTCCCGCGCAGATTTATACACAATGGGACGGTTCACCTTTTTATACCCGTTGAGACGATTTAATACCTTATATATAATGGGAAGAATCTGTTGCAACGAATATAAAACTCAATTTATATTCGTTGGGACGATTTGAGAATATTTATACCTGTTGAGACGATTTAAACTTTGCATTTTCCCGCCACTTTTTATACCTGTTGGGACGATTCGTTTTTCTATCTGTTGAAACGAATTTCTCGTTTATACCCGTTGGGATTATACCTGTTGGGACCTCGCCGAATCAGCAGACTTGAATCCATTCAGGATAGGCCTTTGAGGATACTAAGTTATGACAGGATTTGACTTGAAGTTAAATAATGCCAGATTTACTTTGGGCCTACATCTGGAATTAAGAACATCCACTGCTGACTTCATTTTTCTATACAAGCTAGTACGTGGAATAACAGGTAGTCCTAGCTTTTGTTGGGGTCTGTTGGGTCCAGAGTGCTTTATTTATTTATTTCAAATCAGACGGATACACCATTTATACATTATAAGAACATGCTTATGACATACATACAATTTTGCAGTTCACAGTTCATAGCAAAAAATTCATCAGCTAGGCTACAGAAAAAAGTTCATGCATCTTCATGCTCACAATTCAATGTTGATTATGCATACATATAAAGCAACAGATTCCATCCAGATGCTTTCTAGAACAAGATCTTGCGAACTCTTTGCTCGTCGATGGCTAAGGATTAATTACCTGGAACTTGCTCCCTTGTGTAGAATGTAACATCTTGGGAATCTAATATCGGTGGAAATTGATTTCTTTTCCGATTCCTTATTGCAAATTCTGGAACATTGTATAATCCTCATATTTTTATTATCAGTCATAAACAAACAATCCTAACGCCTTTAACTATTGCTGAAAAACTCTTACTATCAGTTTCACTAGGTGTATCTATGCAGCGCAATTCACCACATTAAACTGTTGGTGTCATCTGTTGGTAATCTGATTAGATTGCCTGATTGCTCCTATTGTTATTTTAACATTAGTTATGCTCAAGTTATGCAATGTTTTACTATCAGCTGTTCTAATGTTCAGCTAATCCAATTAAAATATTCCTAATGTCAAATCTTTTGAACGGAAATTTATTCTAATTCTATCTAAGGATTAAAATATAAAAATGTAAAATGTAATTGCAAAACTACAAAATATGTTAATAATTTTTCGACACTTAAAAAAATTGGCTTAACGTGTTATACATAGGTATTTCAAAAGGTATCACTGATAAATGTAGTTTAATGTCATGATTTTGATATAAAAATATTGCATATCACTTAAAGACAAATTAATGCTTAGGAGATCTCAAGTACTTTTTATTGTGTATCTATATCTCTTTCATCAACTACGATAGCACCACTAATAGCAATTTTAGAATAACCTATTAAAGAGGTAAACATGTAAAACACAAAACGGATGGAAACTTACATTAAAAAGCTAATCAACCCATAAACAACATGCGAAATGCTATTTCACAGTGGTGGCATTACCAGCAAACCAACTGTCCTGGAATATGCAGTGCAATATCTGTCCCGGCGAATATGATTAGTGTAATGTGAGAAGGCGGGACAGCCTGGCCCGCCCAGCCCGCCCACTGCCCGCCCCCGCCCTGCCGCCCCCGCCCGCCGCCCAGTCAGCCGCCCACCGTATCAGTGCCACCCATGAGCACTCCCGGTGACAGATTGAACGTGCCTCTGGAAACTCCGATTTTTCATTGGTTTTTATGGCTTATTGAAAATCTGGGATTGCAAATGGAAAGCTTGTTGAGTCACTGGCTATGGTTGGATATTGTGGCCATGGCAGCGATGTCGTGGGTTCGAAACGCTTTCTGCAAAGAAGTTTTTATAAGTACCTGTACTGTAATGGGTTATCCCATTACTTTGTCGAATGCACCCGAGAACAGTGTACAGTCTTATGTTGGCGGGGCAATTTATTGCAAAATAGAATATCAACCTCTCAGTGCAAAAAAGTGCAGTCCTCTTAGGCGAGGAGAACTGTCAGTTAATTGCTGATCTCCTTCCACTAATCTTACTGATCTTGCCATACGATTATAATTGTTGGTGTCTTTGGCAAATAAGTGGGATGACTTACTTGCCACCCATATACTTTCAATAATATAAAAGTATTCTTATGACAACTAAAATTAGATTATTTGAAGCGTAATTACTAATTCAATTCTTCAAAAATCATTTTGATTATTGTTTATTTTGTGTCTTCTTAAGCATGTTGTACCTTGTTACTTATCACAAGTTCAATCTTAGGCATTTCATAAAAATAAGTATGCAATATCTTTCATTTAAAATCTTTTTATAACTTAAGGTAAACGCACCAGTAGTAGACACTGTGCCAGTAGTGGACATTTTCGTCTTTGAAAGGTAATATCTACCTTATTTTTAAACTAAAACGAATTGTTTTTTGGTTGACATAATCTTTGATTATTTTTCTCTTTTTTATAAACAAAGGCTATGAATTATCCTTTATTTTAAATTGATTAAGAGTATTTTTATTTGAGGTCTACTGAAATTTTCCATTGAAGAGGTCACTCTTATTCAAATTGATAAGGAGGTGAGTTTGGAATTTCTTAATTTTAGTAAGGTTTAAAGATACATATATTTATAAATTGTATAAATATGTAATCACAGAAACATTTAGGTCCCTTTAAAGCAATAATTTGGAAGTTTTGATAAATAGATGCAAGAATAAAACACTGTCCACTACTGGTACCAGGGGTGGACTGACACTATGAAAAGGGCGGTGGAATGGGTACCGGGGGGGGAATATATGGCATTCATATTATTATGTATATAATAAGGGTATTTATTATACATGTTTTGACTATCATATAATTTTCTAGCAATTAAAACTGTAACCATACAATATTAAAGGGTTTATAGTTTAATTACTTGAAAATAACATAGTTGAAACATGTGACAAAAAATGGATACTTTTTGGTCTTTATTTCTAATGATTATAATAAAAGAATCCCTTAAAATTTAAACAATTTACAATGTATCTATAGAAGTATATTACTGTAGTTTGTAAAATACAGTAAATCAAACAAGTGTTAAAACAGTAACTTTTTAATTTTCAATAAACATTATAAACTGATATTAAAACTCAAACTAATGAAAGTAAAAATAACTTTACAATAAGTATTTGAAGGCTTTGTAGGCAAATATTAAACTTGAAAGCCGTAGTTTTTTATCTTTATCAAGACTAACATATTTTATTTTCATTACTGTTTGTTTATATTGCTGCCCATAAAAGTTAAGTCAACATACCAACAGTTTATACGTGAAGAAGTCTTCGTAATTGTCCACTCTTCTCACTCAGCTTGTCGATTATCTAATAATTATTGATCTTGACAAGAATGTCTCACTCCATGTTCATGAAAAATAAGGTCTGAAGGTGTTCATCAGTGAGTCGTGAGCGGAGAACGGAGCCTTTTTTGATATATTTTAATTTTTCAAAGGGTTGTTCACATGGCACTTGGGTAGTTGGTAATGTCAAGAGATATACTTAAAGACTTTAAAAAGGTTAAGACTTAAAAAGGTTCGTGTACAGCCTTGAAAACAAAAACATTATGTACTCAAGTAAGACGTCGAATGCACACTTGAAGCAAGTATTGCATTTTTACCACTTTTAGGCCTACACTGAATATACTGCAAATCATTTGGGTCTCTTTATTCGTCGTTGGAAACCAATTCTTCTTCCGAGAGCCCACCTTCAAATCATCGGTTGGTTCTGTTATGTTTACCGGCTTCGACAACTGGTGATTTTTTTTTTTTTTTTTTTTTGAGGGAGAGGCGGAAAAATGCATTACGCACACAGGTGGCCAGCCTGTAGTGTGGGGCTCCCCTAAAAACGAGTTTACCCACTAAAAAACCTCCTCTACTCTTTAGGAATCTAACCTGGAATTGTTTGTCACATTACGTCAGGCTAGGCCTAAATTTGGCTTACGCCCGTGGGGCTCGCTCCTTATCCAGCCGCTCGATCAAGGGATCTGGGCCACTTCACGGTCCAGATCGGTTTTCTTTTCCAGGAGGATGCCCCGGACGAACTGTGACAAACAATCCCAGTTGCCCTCATCCTCCAAAATCTTTTGGCAGACCGAGTCCACCGAAAATGCACCAAAGATTTGTGTGGCCTCCAGGCGGGGCCCTTCCCAACGGGGACAGCGGAAGAATGTGTGTTCCGCATCGTCGGGAACACCCGGGCAATAAATGCAGTCCGGTGAACCGGTCTTTCCCATACGGTTCAGGTACGACCGAAAATAGCCGTGACCTGTCAAAAATTGGGTCAGGTAGTAGTCCACCTCCCCATGCCGCCGTTCCACCCATGGTTGGACCTGCTTGATAAGTCGCGCAGTCCATCGTCCTCGGGTGTCGTGCTCCCAGCTGTGTTGCCACTGCTGGTAGGTTCGGGAGCGCTCTTCTGTTCTTGCCGTGTCCTTGCCGATCTCGCCTTGTCTCTGATAAATCGCCTCCTCTCCCCTGCCAAGAGCTTGACAGGGATGACTCCGGCGACCACCAGGACGGCAGGCTCGGACACTGTCCGGTAGGCGGAACACACCCGGAGCGCAGCTTGACGCTGAACCCGGGCGAGTCGCAACCTGTAGCACTCCTTATCTAGAGCGCCTGCCCACACCTCTGCCCCGTAAAGAAGCACGGACTGGACCGCGGACATCAACAGACGTCTTCTGCTGGATCGGGGACCCCCGACATTGGCCATCAGCCTACTAAGGTAAGTCACTACCTTAGCGGCCTTGTCCGCCGTACGGAAGATCTGATCCCTCCAGCTTAACTTGGTGTCCACCATAACCCCGAGGTATTTGGCGGCACGAGTTGATGTGACCACCTCCCTTCCCACTCGAAACGGGACGACGGTGTCGATCCTCTTCTTCGTAAGAATCACGATCTCCGTCTTACTGAGAGCAAGTGAGAGACCGTGATCGGACATCCAGTTGTTGACCACCCGCATAACTCGGTTCAACTTCAGTTAGGCCAGCTCAACGTTGCGTGCAGCAATGAGAGCTGCGACGTCATCGGCGTACCCAACCAAAGTGGTTTCCTCAGGCATCTCGGACCTCAGGAGGCTGTCATAGGCAACGTTCCAGAGATCCGGGCCGAGTATTGAACCTTGTGCGGCACCAGAAGTGACTTCCATCGTCCGCGTTCCGTCCCTCGTGTCATAAATCAGGCTTCGAGAGCGTAGATAATCCTCGACGAGCCGCAACAGATATGCAGGAATACGAAAGGTGTTGCGAAGCGCATCCAACATATCGACCCACCTCGCCGAGTTGAAGGCATTCTTGACATCAAGCGTAACAAGAAGCACTACTCGGCGGGAGAAATGGTTGTGGCTCTCGGCTCTCTCCACAGCTCTCTGAACTTCGGTGACAGCGTCGATCGTTGACCGTCCCTTTCTGAAGCCGTACTGACGGGGGCATAAGTCCCCGGCAGCTTCCACGGCAGAAGTCAGGCGGGAACGGATCAGCTTCTCGAACAGCTTCCCAGCCGTGTCCAACATGCAGAGAGGCCTGTGGGACGACGGCAGCTCGGGATCACCTTTGCCCTTGCTGATCAGTACAAGCCTGGCTGTTTTCCAGGGAGCCGGAAACACCCCTTCTACCAAACAGGCATTGTACATTCTCAACAACAAGTCAGCGTTGATTAAAAATACTTTCTTTAAAGCCTCACTGGGAATCCCATCCGGGCCAGGAGCCTTGTTGCTCTTCAGGGAGAGAACGGAGGTTTCCAGCTCCTCGAAAGTGAAAAGTGGAACGTCCTCTACCCGTCCGAAGTCAACCGGCGGTCGCTGTGGATGTTCAGGAAACAACGCAGCGACGATCCTCCCCATGGTGGCGCCCTCCATGATGGAAGGTGGAGAGCGGGCGCCGAGTTTCTGTGTTACAAGTTTGTAACCCAGGCCCCACGGGTCGGAATCAACGTCGTCACGAAGTCTCCTCCAGCTATTCGCCTTGCTCCTGTTGATCGCCTGGCGGAGAGATTTTCTCGCAGCTTTATAGGCCTCCGACTTACGAACTCTGTCTGCGGGAATTCTCGCTCTAGTGGCGGCTCGTCTAGTTCTTAAACATGTTCTTCTGAGTTCCGCAATCTCTTCAGTCCACCAGTAAACGGGTTGTTTGTCGCGTCGGGGTTTCCTTCGCGGCATAGACTGGTCGCAGGCCGAGACGATAAGTTCCATCGTGGATGTTACTAGTGCCTCGGCTCCAGCCTCACCAGGATTCCCCTGCGCTCCCCGAGAGATGACTTCGGTGAACTTGACCACGTCCAGTTTGTTGGTGTTCCACCGGCGTGGCCCTTCCCGAGATGCGGAAACTCGACGATTTGCCTGATCATGCAGGTCAAACACGATGTATTGGTGGTCGCTACCCGTGTAGTCCTCGACAACCCTCCAGCCAGAGATCCTCGGAAGGAGCGACTCAGACGCAAAGGTGACGTCAGGGATCGTGCCTCTCTGCCCGGGGCGCCGAAAAGTAGGTGTGTCGCCCTGGTTGAGGACGACAAGACCGGCCCTGGCGATGAAATCCAGGATGTATTTCCCCCGGGAGCTGGTAGAGGGCATTCCCCACTCGACGGCCCTGGCGTTGAAATCGCCACCAACGACGACATGCCCGGTGGTGCCGAGAACGCACTCCTCTAGGCTATCTATCTTGTCGCGAAAGTCCTGGACGGCCTCGTTGGGTGTGAGGTAGCAACTGAAGATAGTCACGTCCCTACACCGAACCCAGACGAATCCTCGGCCGCGCCCGTGACTCCGCACCAAGACATCCTGTGTATTACGCGCCCAAAATTCAGCAGTACCGAGGCTGTCGGAGATCCAAATGTTTGGGTCTCTGTCCCGATACTGTTCGCTGATAAGGAGCGCGTCAGCACCAAGTTCTCGGGCGAGCTGATCTAGAAGGTTATCAGCTCCCCAGGATCTATGAAGATTGGCCTGGAGGATGCGAATTACCGGCCGCTGCCTTTTGCCTGTTCAAGTGCGGCTCTGAAGGCACCGCACTGACCAGACCCGGGTAAGTGACCGAGGGCACTGGAGCCTGAATCCTTGCAGAGGAAGCAGGATGGGCTCGAGGAACATTCCTTGCGTTTGTGGCCCTGGCCTCCACACTGGAAGCAGTTGGCACTCCTGTCGGGCCCGTTACAGTTTCGGGAGGAGTGGCCGAAACCGAGACAGCGGAAGCATCTCGAAACTACCACCCTCCGTTTGAGCCTGCAACTGACCCAACCGACTCTGAGGTGCTGAAGGCTAAGCAGCTTATTGGCGTGCTTTTCGCCCATCTCAGCAACAGCCATCCTGAGTTGACTTCGGTTAGGCTTTGTCAGCCATACCCTCACTCCATCAGCCGGTATCTCCGGGAGTGTCACCTGGATCGCACGGGTCACCTCATCTTCGGTGGAGAGGGCATCAAGGTCCCGAATCTCGACCGAACATTTCGGTTCTAGGGCCTTGATGGAGCCTTTGTCCCCAAGTGCAGTCTTGAGGGAAGCGGCAAAACCGATCTTGTCACTCGACTTCCCCAGTTCGAGGAGGACATCCCCGTTCTGGGTTCGCCGAATAGACTTGATAACGGTGTCGGTCTCTTCCGGTTTGGCCTGCGATCTAATCTGACCCAGAACATCAGCAAAAGATCGCCCCCCTAAGGGCTTGATCAAGATTGCCTCCGTCCTGGGCTTCTTAGGCCTGGGTTGTTTAGGCTTTCTGACAGACTTGCCAGAGGCCTCCCCCACCGGGTTTGAGACTTGCGTCCGCTCCACCCTCGACGCACTTTTCGAAGCTGCCTCCACTTGCTTCTGCCTCCTCCTTTCTTTCTTAGACAGGCGCGTCTTCCAGCCCCCCAAAGGTGTTGAGGCAGAGTTTGCTGCCAAGGCAGGATTAGCCGCCGGAGCAGGAACCTCTGCAGGAGTAGCCGCTGGAATCGCGACAGCGCCCGGGGCGGATTGAGTAGCCTGGACAGGAGATGTCTGCGATGCCGCAGTGACAAAAACCGGTCTCGGCACTGAGTCCACCTCAACAAGCTCAGGGCTTTCCGGCGAAGAACCGCTCTGCCTCTTCTTTCGCTTTCTGGCTTGAGTCTGGGACTCAGCCAGATGAGCTTGAGGCGAAGCAGACATAACTCGGTTCATAACGTCGCGCTCCTGCTTCACTGCCTTCAGCCTGATCTTCCGGCATTCCTCGATTTCGCCAAGGAAATCCTCGAGTTTTGGAATTCCGTCCTTAATCGCCTTGTTGACGTTCTTCTGAATAAGGAGAGCCTTGGCCATCTCCTTCAAAAGATCGTTCATTTTCTTCAGACATGAGTCTTCCTCCTCGTTGGCATCGTCCTGCTGCTGCCGAAGCATTTGCATCTCGAATGCCGGACGAAGAGGACTCTTCCTGGGAGGAATTCCTTGCATCCCGGCTAGAGGTGTTACCGGCTCAGTCACCCCCATACCCAGCTTAACCTCATCCTTCTCCTTTCCGGTTACGGCCGACGATCCGGCGACACCAGCAGCCTTGAACGGGATCGGTGGAGGGGAGGCTTTAATTCCCCCCGTCGGCGTCCCAGTCTTCGAGGTCGGAGACCTCTGCAGTTTTGAGCTGCGCTTAAAGGCGGCCTGCTCATTCTCCTTTAATTTCGTGTTTTGGTTTTGAAAATCCATACTTTTGTTTCGACAACTGGTGATGACACGGTGAATAAATATACTAATTCCTCCTCCAGTTTTCCCTCCTCGCAATCGGTAACTAATTCTATTATCCTTTGAAAGCTATAAGAGTTAATGTCAATGCTGTTAAGCCGCTTGGAATCAAAATATTTTAAATCTAAGCATAGACTTTGTTTTGCTGAAAACCTTTCGTTCATACATTTGACAGCTTGATCTACAACACAGTTAAAAACGGTTACTTCAAATCGGCGATTGCTGTCCTCAATTAGGCCACGTCTCCTGATGGAGTTTCCACCGACATTATCTTCTTCTTCCTACTCTCACCCCACGCAGTTTTGTTTCTATGATGATTTCTTCCGTATTTGGAACCGTACCCGACGTTCGGTTTTGTTCGTTATTTCAGTGACAAAGACCTCTGCAGCTTTGAAGACATCGGCAAACTTTTACCTAGCACCTTTTAAATCCTAAAGGCGCCTTTTTTCCTAAGTCAAGATCATTGGTTTGCAGGTAACCTGTAAGTGGAGTGGTGTGCTAAAAAATCATCATGAAATTCATTACAACGAAGATTGCCTGGAAACTGCATAGTTTCTGCAAAATGCAAATACATAGCATCGTTCCAAACCTGTTAAAATTGTCAATTTATTAAAATAATAAATTACAAGAGTCCTTTTCATACGCGTATTTATATTCAAAATTGTACATATTCCAGAATAAATACAAATATACACTTTGTGTAAGGTTTAACAAAATCATAACCCCTGGGATCGACCTTTGTACTACGTCGCAATGATCGCGCCCAGGCTGACAGCTCTGTTTCGCCGCACAGGTTAGCCAACTATGTCATTGCTACACAAAAGAGTTCCCAGTTGGAGCAATTTATCAAAGTTGGACATTCAATTTATATGAAGATGAACGTAAGTCATGAAGTGCAAACACATAATTATCGTTTCAGAAAAAATAAAAATTCACAAATATTGAACTTTCAAAAAATATTTTACAATTCCTTGTAATGAAAAAATCTTGTCCTAGGGGCGCCGGGGCCGCCTTGTTGGGGAGGGCGCACCGGGAATTTTCCCGGTGTCCCGGCGGCCCAGTCCACCCCTGACTGGTACACGAATATCAATGAAAATCCAGTAGTGGGCAGTGTGGTATAGCGTGTCTTAGTTTAAGGTTTTGGTTCACATCCTGAGTATGTATGTGTATAAATGTAACAGTGTCATTTGTGGTAATAGCTGCATATCCCTCAGTTTGTTTTGGGGAATTTTATAACTCGTTTACTTTTGAGTAATAACTTCAAAAGTTGTTTATTTGGTCTAGCTTCTAGCTATATAATTTTAAATACATTTTTGCTAAAAAAGACACATGAAAAAAAATAGATAAAAAGTTTCCTGCTAAATCATACTTCTTTTACGAGCAGTCTCAAATGATAAATAAATAAATCCTCAAGTGTTAGAATAGAAATAATATAGTAACACATGCAATAAAATGTTATTCTCCAATCATGTTTTATGTCGTCTTCATGTATCGTGTTAAAATTAATTTTATGAACCATTGGCCAATAATTCTGTGAAAGATTGTTAATACGTGGGTTTATTGATTAAGAAATATTAATATCTTTATTAAAATTATCATATCAACCTATTTTTCACACGAAATTGTAGAAAACAGTTAAGATTCAATGAGGTGTCCACATTGGAACAAGCGTCTGTCCACTACTGGTACATACTCTTTTTTAACTGTCCACAACTGGAAAATGTGCATAACTTTAATTTATCGGTTCATACAAGATTATTTTATGCTGGAAACTACATTTATTGAATAATTTGCTAACAAAATTAAACCAGACTTCACCTTGATCCATTAAAACTATTGGAGTCATTCAAATTTCCCAGCAATTCGGTGTCAAACTCCTTCCTCTCCTTATACTGCCCACTACTGTTGCTTTTACCTTAAATGTTTTTCACCTGTGTCTTTATTTATTTATTTATTTTATATTTACAAACAGGGGATTAAGCACCCATTTTACTTTAAAATGAAGAATAAAAATTTCGGTTTCATGTGAACACCACTAAATGGTTTATATCGGTATTTTTTCCAAATACTGGAAGGGTTCCCTCATATTTTTCGTTTATTTGCTGTTTTAACGTAGGTGCATGTGGAAACTTTTAAAATTAAATGTTTTCTGGATTATGAATTGAGGTGTTTTTTTTCTAATGCAGGTTTAAGATAAGACAAAAATTATTAATGTTACCACGTCAATTTCTTGTACAATTTGTTTACTATAATTAATAAATGAAGCATTTATTATATTATATTTAATAATGAATAATTAATAATGAAGACATATTATATTTATCAACACTGTATTCTAAAATATCCTGCAAGGGAAGAGGATTGGCTGAAAATATTCTCATGTAAGGTAATAAGTAGATGATTGATTTTTTTACTACACTATAATACGAATAATGTCAGTAGCGTTGTAAGTAGATTCAATTTAAAAGTCTGGTGGATATAATTTATTTAAATTTTAAGAATATTATGGCACGACAATAAGTTTGAAACAGCCTATATCTCAGAAAAAAACTTTGTTAGTCTATACTGGTTTCATGGTTTATCATTTATTATTATGTAACAAAATAATAAGGAAAGATAAACGAAAATAGAATAATACCACTTTTAGGCATTGGTTTTGAACCAGCTGTGAATAGGTATAGTTGGTTAGCCTGTTTAAAACAATATTAAGCTATTACAAAAGAGAATTAAAACCAACGAGCAAGGCTCGGTCAACCCGGTACTTTCATTCAATCGGAATTATATCATACTACACAGTGATCTCTGGTGAAACCCAAGTCCAACCACACTACAAGTAGGATGCTCGGAGAGATAACGTCACAGTAGTAGTAGGCCATCTGACCTGAAATGAAAAAGAAAAAATACGGCCATCAAGATTATTTGATGGCCGGGTAATCAAGTAAACTTCCCGGTTTTGGCAACACCAATCAGCTCGCACTCTACTCTTGTGACGTAATCCCTTCGTATTCCGTATTCCGGCCTATAGTGTAGTCCGTCTTGTAAAACAGCGTATACAGATAGTTTGTTTTTTATATATTTTTAATTATTTAAGTAATGATAATAAACAGCACGTGGCCCGGTTGGTGCGGCGCCGTGCCGCTTAGATAGGCAATTCGAGAGCAGTATTAATGTTGCGCACAGGTAAATGAAGGGTTTCTTGCTTCATTCTGATACAGATAACACGGAATATCTCGGCTTGTGATGGTGTTTTACAGCCGGAACACTTGGGGTGAGGTTAAACAGTTTTTAGTCCCTTATGGTCACTTATTTGATAATCAGTCATGAAGTATGCCAGAGGCCAGGATAATCAGAGTTATCTGTAACTCATAATATTAAAGTATATTTGAGTAGTATTTGACGAAACAATTGTATTATGAAGGCAGTTAGACACGAGTGTTTTTAAAATCTCAAAAGTGGCTCAAAGGGTGAAAACAATCGTTGCATACTCTACTCGCAACCGTTGCATACAACCAACCTATAAATTTGCTAAATCACTGTAGTAAAACATGTCGATATGCGGTCACCATCACAAACGTCTCCACACTTGAGCTCGCTTGACCAATTCGCCATTCTTATTCACATATGACCTCACTCTTTTGAGGTGATGCACATAAAGAAACTAAAACATGAATCGTAATGGAACGAATAGCTCATGTGCGAATGGCATGATTTCTATATATATATATATATATAAAAAATAAAAAATACTTTTGTCGAATGGTGTGATCTCATTCGTCGAAAACCTGTATTTAATATGAAACCTATACGTCTTAAACCCTATTAAGCACCTGGTTTGAATTTGGTGTAATAATGTACGTCTTTATTAATTTAATTGTAATATTAGTGCTTATTTATGTTGGTAACACCAACAGAAATGAAACTTGGTTGTTATAAACCAAGCTTAGAATTTGACTATCTACATCCTAAAGTAAAGAGAAAACACTAAGCACACAGGTGGCTTTTACTTTAAGACTTATAATATATCACATCGAATTTCTTGGTCTAGGACAAAAAGTCACGTTTTACATACCCCTATAGCGAAATTCGATAAAAGAAAAAAACAGGTGGATTTAGTGCAGAATGGGAAAATAGCTATTTGTGTAATAAGAGCGTAAAGAACGTCATTGCCACTCGAGAATTGTAGATGGCCGCACGAAGCTGACGCTTCGTGCGGCCAAACAATTCGAGAGCGGCAATGACTATTTGCGCTCGTAATACACACAAGATTTTTCCGACCAACATAATTGTTACATATTACATGATTTATTGTGTACAAAATGTCATTTAGATTATTTTTGATTTGTTTCTGTTGGAACATAATGTTAAACATAACCTCAAACTAGAAAAGAAGCAATTACTAAGCGACAACAATGAATAACAGCTGTAGCATGGTTTGTAATAACAGCTGATTTAAAATTGCTGTGTGATCTAGCGTGCGGTAAAGAATAATTGCCGCTCTGAGCGGGAAAGAAAAGAAAACCGGAAATGAACTGTTTTGCATAGGGGTTACAGGTGTGGCAATGCAATTATTTCCATGCAGTGGTAGGAAAAATACATTTCCCTCCACCTACTATCTAAAGCCGTATTTACTCCTTGGAATAGAGTACTAAGGTACTAGATTTTATCCCATGTGTCTTAAATACTTAATTTTTTTATTTAGGAAAAACTCAACTTTTTGTACCACGGGGCTAAAGTTAGTTACATAAGAATAACATTAAAAGACAGATTAAAAAGAACATGAGCTACAGTCAGCTGTTACTTGTATTTGTTTTGTAACTCTTTGTTTACTAATAGCAGCTGTAGCTACAGCTGCTGACATGGTCAGCAGTGAGCAGTGTACGTGCTTGTTTACATTTCGCTTTTAACAGCCTACCTGTTAACCTAAGAAGTCCAAAACATAAGTGTAAAACTTTTGACTAGGCCTAAATTCTATTTTGTTTTTTCGTGTTCTTTAAAAATGATATAGCCAACCTTACGTGCGTGTTTTTTATGTTGATGTGACTGATCCAGCTTGACGGAGCAAGAGATCATATGAAGGTAAAGTTAAATTATATACGGTAGGCCTATTAGGCATAAATGTTATTCTTGTAGGTGGAGGAAAATGTTGTGTGCATCAGGGGACTAAAGTACTTTTCTCCCTCTAGAAAATTGTCGCTATCGGCTTTACCTTCGGGCGAAAACAGTTCCCTTCAGGGAGAAAAAATTGTACTTTAGTCCCTAAAAGCACCTATAACTATTTCAATTCAAGAAGAGATGACTGTATACCTACTATGCCTTCTGAAGTATTCTAAATTACCTTAACTAAGTCCTCATAATGATATTTAAAATTTGACACCTCTGAAAAGTTTTGCGTTTTTAAAGATGAGGTGATAATGGTGTATATTTAATATTTGTAAAGAATTGTATGCAATTCAAACGTATTGCAATTTAACATTTAATGTTTTTTCAACTATTTAAAAGCATATATCATTATGTCCTTGTGTTTTCAAAATAGTCAGTGAACTTTAACATAAACATGTGCAGCTGTGTTCAAGTCAAGGTTGAAAGTGATCCCGATGCACAGCAGCAACGTGTTCTCTTCTTATTGTATTAGTTTGACAACTCCTCGGCTCCTCTATTGTTTAGAGTTATCAAGTTCGGTTTCTCCAACTTTATATTGTGCAGTAGTACGATTCATCCTACGATGCTCCTAAGGTCAGTTTTTTATTTATGGAGTCTAAAGTTGCAAGATTTTTCACCGTATATGAGGGCGATTTTTATATATGTATAATTGCACAGTTGCAAGTGTTGGTCTTTACTTTCAACAAAATGCTAGAATTTTCTGAACCTTAGCTTATAAAAGATTAAAATATGAACATTAATATACAATATTAAAGTAGACCAAGTGCTCGTACTAATATTATCAAACAGAGGTTTACTTCACTTTTGAAATTACTTTGGAAAAGACTTGTTAAATGAGTCTTACATCACAAATGAACTAAAACTGAGACCAGTGAACCGTTAGTTCCTTAATGACCAACTATTAACTTTTTTATATTTTATTTTGGTCAAAGGGTTTTCCCAGAAAAATAACCAATTTCAATAATCGTAACATGAAAATTTGTTTTACATTTCGCTATAAAAATGTACATTAGTATAAAGAACAATTTTCACCGGCCCAAATGTGAAATATCACCATTCTATGAATTTTTAACAAAATGTCCTTTCCCCTCCACACAAGTCATGTACGGCAATAGTATTTTCTCTCTACCTTGCCAGGGATTTTCCCGGTCCTATTGAGTAATTTAGTCTTGTCACACCCAAATGGAGCCGCCGGCCCCTGATGAGACAATATGGGGCGTTGATCCTCGCATTTACCAAAGTCAACCCCCCCCCCCCAATAAACCACCACGCTGACGTGCCTCAAAGTAAGCCCTTTTTAGCGAATTTCCTTATAGGGAATACTCAGATTTCGATTAAATTTGGTAGAGTGTCGTAGGGTAGCATTTATTAGGTTTAGTTTGAAAACCAGCATGATGTGAACGGGGTTAAGAGGTTTAAAAGGGAAAAAAAGAGTTTTTGGCATTTTTGCCCTTAATTTTTAATATTTGACCATTTCAACTTTAATTATTCAAAATAACTTTAAAGAACAACAAATTTAGTATTTTGAATTATTAAATTAGCTAAACTGGTTATAGAGAAAGTTATACCTCCCGTCGCAGCAGACCTGCGTACTCAGTGAATTTCCAAATTATAGTAATATTAATTTTGACCACATAAAACTGTAAACCAATTAAAATCACGTGCGCATAAATAGGGAAATAAATGTATATTCTCCTTATGATAAATATAGGAAGAGTATGCAGGTATGCTGCCATGGGGAACACTAAAAGTAGGTTTTTATTATATATATAAAAAAAAAAATATTTCGACCATATGAAGCCATTTACTAAGTTTCATCAATATCTGTCTATTGCTAAAGAATTTGGCCTATCCTCCATATGATTAACATGGGAAAAGAGTATGCAGGTTTGCTGCCATGATAAGCACAAAAACCAAGATTTTTTTACCATAAATGGATGAATCTCAACTAAATGAAGCTGAATTCCAAGTTTCATCTAAAAATATTGGTTAATAAGTGAAATATTAACACGTCCCAATTCTCCATAAGATTAACATTGGAGCCTCAAAATACGACGTACTGTCTTTAGACTTTTTAATATCTCGGTAACCAATGGAGATAGAGCAAAGCTTAAAGATACTAAATTGTGTGTTTTTTTTTTTAGGTAAATCCAATGGTCAAAATAAAAATTTAAAAATTTACATATGAAAAATGCAAAAAACCGATTTTTGGGGTGCAAAACCCCCCAAAACTACCCCTTCCGGTTGGTCGATATGTCTGGTTTACGAACTCATCCGAATAAACGTAGGATTACACATCTCCACTAAATTTGGTCTCGATCGGACCATTTTTACGAGAGTTATCGTGTCTAGGGACACACACACACACACACACACACACACACACACACACACACACACACACACACACACACACACACACACACACACACACACACACACACACACACACACACACACACACACACACACACACACACACACACACACACACACACACACACACACACACACACACATCTATATATATAATTCCGTAAGCGAATCGGTCCCCACGAAATATCTCGAGCTAGAAGAAAGATAGAGCAACGTATGATGGCTCATTTTAAAGCTTGAGGTCCAAGGACGCAAGGAAAAATACCAGAGTTGTGAAAAGGTACCTGGGCTTTGCCCCAGTGGACCTTGAAGTTCCAATGTTAATCTAATGGGAAGAAGATTTTTATATCTACACGTGTAATTGCAGATGTTCCAGTGTTTAATCATAAACTCAGCTGGTTATTTAGAAGGTATTTTGAGTTAAGATAACCTCATAGTTTATAACTTTTTAAAATTGGAAATGCACTATAAAAAAAGGAGAACACTAATAGTCATGAAGGGATTATGGATCCACAGGAGATTTCATCTTCGTGAACCCATCTATGTCATTAGGGAAATAGGAGTAGAATAATTGGTATATTCAGCGTAAAAAATAAAAAAAGTTAAAAATATATTAGACGTGGCATGGTTGATATAATGGTCAATTGTCTTTACTCAGTGAATGACGTTTAGTTATTACATTACTGCTTCATATTGGCTATTAATAGATAGAGTTGAAGAGTTGAATCTTTTTGTTGAGTGTTTATTTATTTTCGACTGAATCATTATATGTAAACTACTAAAAATTGATAATCTCCGTATGAGGAATATTTTGGTTTGGTTTTATCCGTTCTCTGCTTTTTCCTTTACGTAGGTCGTAGGGAATCAATAAACGCCCGTTAATACATAAAGACGGGGAGTTTTTTAGGTTAATGATGGTGTGCGAAAAGTAACAATATATCAATCAGTGTTCTACTTCACTGACGAACAGACAAAATAGACTACAATCAATGTATGAGGGACGTCGGTGGCACGGAGTGTAAGGAGGTATGGGGGCACGGGGGAGACATGGGAGGAATAGGGGAAATGGCGGGGGGCACAGGAGGACACGGAGGTACGGGGAGGGACGGCGGGGATGGCATCAGGGAACCACGGGGAGTGCAGGGGAGTTCGGGGATGTGGGGGCACGAAGGGCACGAAGGGTGTCGGTGGCACTCGAGACAGGGGGAAATGAGGGGCTCGGTGGAGGCATGGGCAACATAGGGGCACAGGGAGAAACGGCGAGCATGAGGGTACAAAAGCATGGAGGGTGCTGAAGCATAGGGGACACTCTGAGGAGGCATGGGGATGCACTGGGGCACGTGGCGGTGGGGGTGATCGGGCACAAGGAGCATTAGGGGCGTCGGTGGCAAAAGGGGTAGATGGGCATGGGGGACACGGTTACCACGGGGAGCAACGTTGGGCATGGCGGTACGGAAACATAGGGTGCCCGGAGGCACATGGCGGAGCGGGAGTTGGAAGGCACAATGGGCACTAGGGGCTTCGGTGGCTCGAGGCACGGGGGGCAGATGGACATGGGGACACTGGGGAGGCTTATGGGACATAGAGAGCATGGGGACCACGGGGAAGAACGGTGGGCAAGTGGGCACGGGAGTACCTGTGTGCGGATAATGGGGCACGAGGGTTGTCGGGGGCACTATGGGGTTAGGAGGGCATGGGGATATAGGTTGCATGAGGAGAAATGTTGGACATAGGGCACGGGGGTATGGATGCATGGTAATGGGGGCACAAGGGTGGGGCCTACTGGAGGCGTCGGTGGCACAGAAGTTGGTTGGGCATGGGGGCATTGGGAGGAATTAGGAACATGGAAGGCACGGGGGCCACGGGGATGAACTGCGGGCATGTGGGCAAGAGAAAATGAAGGACAGAGGGTTATGAGGGGGCAAGGGGGTACAGAGGCATGGGGGATACTCGGGCCCCGGGGCATAGGGGGTACAGAAACACGGATCAGGAGATGTGAACGGGAGCACGGGGATGCATGGGGTCACTGTCAGTGTGGGAAATGGGGGGAACATAGGTCCAGGGCGAAGGAGTGTACAGTATTAATGGGCTTATGTTGAATTGACCTATTTTATTTATTTAAGTTATAGACTCATCATGAACATGCTTAAGGTTAAAACTATTTCAACCTTAATCAAATAAGGTAGTATAGTACCATTTACCATGTTTGGAAGCTTAATAGTGCAATAATTTTTTTTTCTCAACAAAATAGACTACTGTATTTTAATACAGAATAAATTATTAGTAAACTACTGATTTTATACCTCTAAAGAGTTTCGTCAAAATTATGAAATATTTTATGAGAAAACCCAAACGTGTACATTGATACTACAGCTAGAGAAAAATACAGTATCCCTAATACTGCTAGGTGATAAATTTAAACTTATTTTTGGAGACATCACCATTTTGATTTTTAGGGGCCATTGCCCCTACACTCCACTAGTATATATATATATATACACATAAGTTTTTAATGACTGTTATTTTTGGTCTCTGGGCACCTAAAAACGAAAAAGTAACATGGTCCCGGGCTTAGGTCTTACCATGAGACCTACGGTAATAGCTTATTCCCTATAGGAAATTCGCTAAAAGTCAATTTTCTGATGTTATTCTTACGGGCAAATCTTTAAAAAAGTTATATATCGCTTATTAATCAACAAATCTTAAAAAAATGTACCTTAACTAGGTTGGGAGTAGCTAATACTTGACCAAAAACCCGCATAGCAGAAAACCTACATGATAAATCCCATGGTACTTTCATGTGTATAATAGAGAAAGTGATAATAATGAAGTCCTAATAAGCTGATCAGCTATCTGTCTTCTGAATTTGTCTAATTTGGAATGTTTATGTTTTGGGAATTGTTAACAGATCATTCCTTTTGCATTGCAGCTTGGGATATGCACTTTTATTACTGTTAAGAAACACTAATTGAATACAATATAAATATGAATGTATAAATTATTAAATAAAAATAATTAACTGAGAAATATAATGCCATTTAATAATATTATATTTTCTTTTAAAAGTTATTAGAATCACAAATCTCTTTGAGATGAAACAAAAATATGTTTGGAAATTCGCTGAGTAGGCCTACGCAGGTCTGCTGCGGCGGAGGTATTATAATTCAAATGTGAAACAAGTCAACTCAAACCGTTTTCCGATATGAATGGAAAATGGTGGATCTTACACGCTCAATATGGATAGCAATATTTGGAACGTTATGCTGGATCAAGGTACAGATTGAGCGTTTAAAGTCAAATATTGATTTGTAATACATGAATCATACATTAATATTTTTGCTTTACACACTCAATCTATTGTGATCCAGAATTACGATTCAAATATCGCGATCTGTATTGAGCGTGTAAGGTCCACCAAGAAGTCTTGCCGGTTAAGTTGACGAATGGCCAAAAACAGCAGGGATGAATGAGGGGAGGGGAGGGGGTTTTTTATCAAAAACATCGAGCTATCGTTACATACTAATTTTGATGGAACGGCCAATAATTATAACTTAATAGTAGTTTAAATTCATTCGTTAAGTTATGTAGCGAGGTTATAGGATGTGTATGCATTATTATTAACCTAAAATACAAGAAAAGTTTATTGTAACATTCTCTTTTAATATATTTAGGTTGAGGAGTGCAATTTTGTTGTTTAAAAAGATGAACATAAATATCCTGTATTCTGGCAAGAGTATAAAAGTTATTGTTTTTTCAATGGTTTTTAACGTGGATTCATATTAAACGGCAATTTATGTGAAAAAACCAATTGGATCAAAACAAAAGTATTTCAAATTCATCGTTTGTTTATGGTTTTGAATGTTTTAACCTGGTTTGCATTTTTCAATAAATAATATTAATCCCTTTTCACTTGTTATATTAATATGTTTTTTTTTATAATATTAATTCTCTAAATAAGAATATACCCGATATACTTATTTGTTATTGAACGTTTATTTATTTTTTTTACTAATAGTGTTTATTAAGACTCTTAGATGGCATAGATATCGTTAACTTAAGAAAACAATAAAGTAAATTTAAATACAAATCAGTAAAATACTATATAAAACTACCTCACTAAAAAGTGACAAAATACAAGTATAACTTGGTTTTAAAGAATTTTTTAAAATGTTTTAATTTGTTTCTCGATTCTTTAACCTTCAGGAATTCCTTTTAAACAACATCCCCTCAAATTTTCCGATGATGTTGAGGAGATGCGATACATGGATGAGGGGGTGTGCTGGGGGAGGGTCTCATCCGTGAACAATATCGGAGTCAATGAGCCGTAATGCCAGTTATCTTTCATCGGTTTTATTTGCTGTTGTTACTTGGCGGCAGAAACATGGCTTTCTGGAGGGAAGATATTGCCAGACGGGCCTACACTATGGGATCCACACTAAATTTAATGCCAAAATGTATTGTGCATGAGGTTTCAATTAATTATTCATTGATGAGTAAATATTTTAACTGTAAATTAATAATTTTTAATTTTCATCTGACAAAGGGATTTCTTGAATATTTCGAGGGAAAATTAAGAGGTTTTAATTAGTAAAACATTATTTCTTATCAAACAAATAACTAAAAAGCAAGCTATATTAAAATTCCGCCATTTTTTGTAAACCGGGTTTCAAACCATCTATATTAAATGGAAGTAAGAAAACTATAATATAAAAATAACCTGTTATAATAATTTTGTTTTCTTTTAGATTTAAAAAAAAATCTTTTTTATTCGAAAAGATAACAATACAAAACACATTTATCTGTCATATTCTCAAGAGTTGTCAGTTACTAACTACTAAGTATTATTATATCTTGAGCATATTATTCATTCACTCACCTCCCCTACATTTATATAATAATATATATATATATATATATATATATATATATATATATATATATATATATATCTAAATTATGTCTGTAATGACAACCTACCCTTAAAAGTGTTCGATTTAACATTTTGCAAAATCATATGTTTTATTATTTATAATTAACATTTGTTTGTTTACATTTAATTTTGTTTTATGGGCTATACATTGCATTGGTTTTAATTAATTGTAAAACTATACAGGGTGTTTCAGAACTCCCTACCAATATTTTAGGGTATTATTCCTGGGTTAAAAACATATCTAAATATCATATTTAAATTGTCCGGAAGTCTTAAGTTACTCACACAGCCGCCATTTTGTTTTTTACACATAATAATTTTTATTTCCGTAACGGATAGTTGTATTCAGATCATATTTGGTATAAATCTTTATCATACCAATGTACATTCCCAAGAAAAAAAATAATTTTTTTCCATTGTATATTTTCAAAATGGCGGCTATTTTAAATTTTCAAACTCAAATATCTCAAAATCGGTAAATTTTATAAAACTTTTACAAGACACAAAAAAGTTGCCAAATTAAATTACCTAACCAATGATGCCAAGTTTGTAAGGATCTGACAACAAATAACGGAGTTATTGCGATTTTTCTTCATAAAAACATTGATTTTGCTGTTAAAATGGCCTTATTTGCATTAAATTCAATGCAAAATCCACGTTTTTATGAAGAAAAACCGTAATAACTCCGTTATTTGTTGTCCGATCCTTACAAACTTGGCACCATTGGTTAGGTAATTTAATTTGGCAACTTTTTTGTATCTTGTACAATTTTTATAAAATTTACCGATTTTGAGATATTTGAGTTTGAAAATTTAAAATGGCCGCCATTTTGAAAATATACAATGGAAAAAATTTATTTTTTTCTTGGGAATGTACATAGGTATGATAAAGATTTATACCAAACATGATCTGAATACAACCATCTGTTACGGAAATAAAAATTATTATGTGTAAAAAACAAAATGGCGGCTGTGTGAGTAACTTAAGACTTCCGGACAATTTAAATATGATATTTAGATATGTTTTTAACCCAGGAACAGTGCCCTAAAATATTGGTAGGGAGTTCTGAAACACCCTGTATAATACAGTACAAAGCTATAAGCTTGACCTTTTATTATTTTATACTATTTAAGTCTCTAGGGTCAAAACAGCTATAAATTTGTGACCCCGAGTTCAAAAGGCATTTCATTTATCTACGAGTAATACCATAATGGTAATGTATTAGGTGAGTCGGTGGCGTAGTGGGTGGTAGTGGTTAGCTCGCCGGACTTCGGGACCATGTCAGCGATGTCGTGGGTTCGAATCCGCGTGCTGCCAGTGACTTTTATCAGTACCTTTCACCTCTGTACTGTAGCGGCTCACCTACTTACTTTGTCTAATACGATCCACGCACAGATCAATAGTCTATGTGGACGGGGCAAAGTAAGACAAAAAAGAGGTCTGCCAACCTCTTAAAAAAAAGAAAAAAAAAGAGTTTTGCTATGGCCATCGGAAAATGCCAATTTCTTTTGTTATCCGTGTGCAAATGGAATGGTCGAATGGGTGCATAAACATGGCAATAGCTCTAATTACGTGACATTCTGAATAATCCTGGCTTCAAGTCTAGCTTCTAGTCCTACTAGGAATCCATAGTGCTTTTAGATCAGATCCCAAAGCTTTACCAGCTGAACTGGTGTATTGTGAACCTCTTAGACTTCCCGGCAAACTCTTTGTAGCTCAAAACATTCCACATCAACAGAAAGATCCTACGGATTTTTTGTCCAGCTCCGTCACCACATGTCAAAACCAAGCCTGCTTCACCTGAAATACTCCCTGAAACAGCAAAAACGCCAGTGCTTCTTACATACACTACGAGGTCTATACGTCAGGTTCGTCTCAAAAGAAATACAGCCTTCCTATCTCCAGAGGGGGCTGTGTAATGACAACCTACCCTTCCAAGTGTAATATTTAACCTTTACAAAATCATATTATGCTTTATTATTTCTAAGTACCAGGTTAACCGAGCCTTGCTCGTTGGTTTTAAATCAGTTTTAATCTTTCCACCAACCCACAAACAACCAACTATACATCTTCACAGTTAACAGCTGCATTTACAGCCTTGACACCTATAATATATATTGTGGTTTATTACTTACGTAATACAGCCTGAGGTGTCAAAAAAAGAGATTCTTCACGCTGTACGCGTTTCGAACGATTTACCGTTCATCATCAGCAGCGGTCAGTTTCTTGTAAAATAAGCCCATATCTTGATGTTTGTCAGTTTTTGATACATAACACACAAATTACACTCTTCACACATATAACAAACGACACTTAACAATACACGAAACGAAACGAGATTTGACTGCGGCGCGCCGGACACGTGGGTGCATACCGGTTGACATGCTGTAGGCCTACTGGAGTTTTTGGTCGGAGGTTAGGATGACGTAACCTTATCAGCTGACCGGTGGTTGTTCGATACGAAGTTTTTATCTATATTGTTGAACAGCTGATATGTGATTTTGTCGGTAAACTCTTCCTTCTTATTTAGCAGGCTGTCTTTGCCATGCGATAATACATTTTGATAGATAAACAACTCTTCCCACACCTGGGCTTTATTTTTCTGGTTACAATACTTTAGTACGTTTAATGACTTTTCAAAATTAATACTATGCCCGCTATTTTCTTTTAAATGGTGTGCAACCTTGGAGGAAGGGTTATTTTGGTTTACCGCTCCATGTTCCTTAAACCTCTCAAAAAACGATCTATTAGTATAACCCACATATTTCTTATCACATTTTTCACCGTCATTACACTCTATCATATAAACTCCTCTTCCATGTTTTTTGTCCACTGGAGCCCTGGGTTTCTGAAAATTTGGTCTGTTAATTTTGTATCCTGGACAAAAACCATTTCTTTTAAATACATTCCCAATTGTTTCCGAGTATTTGTTTATAAAAGTTAATGGGATGAATTTACTGTCAGTCTCATCTTTTTGTATTTTATTGGCCAATTTAAACCTAGTTTTTCTGATTAATGTATCGATTATGTAGGGATCGTACCCGTTGTTCAATGCAATCTGTTTTATGATGCTTTTTTCTTTCTCATATTCATTTTTCTCAAGCCGGAATGTGAGCAAACGGTGTACCATTGATCGGAAAGCAGCCATTTTGTATTGATACGGGTGGTTTGAATCACTCGGTATTACTAAGTCGGTCTGTGTTGGTTTTCTGTGAATGCCGAACTCAAATTTATGTTCTTTTTTACAAATTTTAACATCCAGGAAGTTGATTGTGTTGTCGGATTCTATTTCCATCTTAAATTTTATTGTACTATGGATTCTGTTAAGGTGGTTGAGAAAAACGTTAGCCTGCCTTTTAGTTCCTTTAAAAATGATGAATGAATCGTCCACATAACGCTTATAATACTTAATCTTACTGGCATGAGGATTGTTTGTGCTAATAATTTCATTGTATTCAAACTGCTGCAAATAAATTTCTGCTAGAAGGGCAGAAAGTGGACCTCCCATTGGCAGCCCTTTGGGGTCACAGTAGGTTTTGTTTTTCCACTGAAAATAATTTTGCTTCGTTATTTCCTCCACCATTATCTTTATGTCCTCTATTTCTGATTCAGAAAACATATCAGATTTTTGCAGTCGGTTGATCAAGGCGTCAATGGCATCAGCTGGCGGTATGTTAGCATACATATTGTCGACATCTACTGATAACAAAATGCAATTAGGATCTGGTTTATGACATTGAAGGGAGTCTAAAAATTCTTTAGAGTTACTACAGACATTATCAGATGACATATCAATCATACTTTTTATCAGATTTGCTAGGTATTTACTCAGTTTGTATGATGGGGATGACATGCAATTTATAACCGGCCTTATTGGCATCTCATCTTTATGTGTTTTTACTAAAGGTTTAAATTGTGGTGCAGTAGCCTTTGGGTTGAATAAATATTTGCGCTTTTGGGGGTGAATAACACCGTTGTTGTTTATCAGACTTTTTATTTTTTTATTATAGTCACCTGTTTTATCCTTGATTTCAAACACACCATTCTTAGTAAAAAAATTGTTTACTTTAGTTTCCAAATCTGTCTCGGATATAACCACAGTGGCGTTTGATTTATCCGCATCCACCAGCCTGGCATCATTATGATTTAGTTTTTCTTTAACACTGTTTATACAATTCTTATCTTTATTAGCTAACTGTTTTTTACGTAACCTTCTTCGCTTTGCCTTGGTTAATATTTTCTCAATTTTATTTGCAGCCTCGAACCTAACCTTTTCTTGTGTTTCTTTCGGTATATAAGATATTGCTACTTCAGTTTCTATAATGAGATTCTTTAAATCTTTGTCATTTTTAACATCAGCAGGGGGGTTATATTTTGAAGACTTCCCTATTATGTCAGTCTCATTTACATTAAATCCAATGTTTGTTAAATTGATCACCCTAGGATAGAATTTATGCACATTGTTTGGAATGCTAACTGGTTTCTGACTTTCAACTAAACGTTTTATTTTATTGTCCATGATTTTTTGTTTACTCAATCTTTTCTTGTTCACAAAATTTACTATTGCATTTTGTTATCAGTAGATGTCGACAATATGTATGCTAACATACCGCCAGCTGATGCCATTGACGCCTTGATCAACCGACTGCAAAAATCTGATATGTTTTCTGAATCAGAAATAGAGGACATAAAGATAATGGTGGAGGAAATAACGAAGCAAAATTATTTTCAGTGGAAAAACAAAACCTACTGTGACCCCAAAGGGCTGCCAATGGGAGGTCCACTTTCTGCCCTTCTAGCAGAAATTTATTTGCAGCAGTTTGAATACAATGAAATTATTAGCACAAACAATCCTCATGCCAGTAAGATTAAGTATTATAAGCGTTATGTGGACGATTCATTCATCATTTTTAAAGGAACTAAAAGGCAGGCTAACGTTTTTCTCAACCACCTTAACAGAATCCATAGTACAATAAAATTTAAGATGGAAATAGAATCCGACAACACAATCAACTTCCTGGATGTTAAAATTTGTAAAAAAGAACATAAATTTGAGTTCGGCATTCACAGAAAACCAACACAGACCGACTTAGTAATACCGAGTGATTCAAACCACCCGTATCAATACAAAATGGCTGCTTTCCGATCAATGGTACACCGTTTGCTCACATTCCGGCTTGAGAAAAATGAATATGAGAAAGAAAAAAGCATCATAAAACAGATTGCATTGAACAACGGGTACGATCCCTACATAATCGATACATTAATCAGAAAAACTAGGTTTAAATTGGCCAATAAAATACAAAAAGATGAGACTGACAGTAAATTCATCCCATTAACTTTTATAAACAAATACTCGGAAACAATTGGGAATGTATTTAAAAGAAATGGTTTTTGTCCAGGATACAAAATTAACAGACCAAATTTTCAGAAACCCAGGGCTCCAGTGGACAAAAAACATGGAAGAGGAGTTTATATGATAGAGTGTAATGACGGTGAAAAATGTGATAAGAAATATGTGGGTTATACTAATAGATCGTTTTTTGAGAGGTTTAAGGAACATGGAGCGGTAAACCAAAATAACCCTTCCTCCAAGGTTGCACACCATTTAAAAGAAAATAGCGGGCATAGTATTAATTTTGAAAAGTCATTAAACGTACTAAAGTATTGTAACCAGAAAAATAAAGCCCAGGTGTGGGAAGAGTTGTTTATCTATCAAAATGTATTATCGCATGGCAAAGACAGCCTGCTAAATAAGAAGGAAGAGTTTACCGACAAAATCACATATCAGCTGTTCAACAATATAGATAAAAACTTCGTATCGAACAACCACCGGTCAGCTGATAAGGTTACGTCATCCTAACCTCCGACCAAAAACTCCAGTAGGCCTACAGCATGTCAACCGGTATGCACCCACGTGTCCGGCGCGCCGCAGTCAAATCTCGTTTCGTTTCGTGTATTGTTAAGTGTCGTTTGTTATATGTGTGAAGAGTGTAATTTGTGTGTTATGTATCAAAAACTGACAAACATCAAGATATGGGCTTATTTTACAAGAAACTGACCGCTGCTGATGATGAACGGTAAATCGTTCGAAACGCGTACAGCGTGAAGAATCTCTTTTTTTGACACCTCAGGCTGTATTACGTAAGTAATAAACCACAATATATAGTTAACAGCTGTTTCAAAAAGTCTGCTTAATCAACACCTGCTGGCTTAACATTAATGTTCCTTTATTTTTGTTTACAATTCGTTTTTGTCTCGCTACCAAAATAGCAACCCATAAGACCAATGTAAAAAATTACGATTTTTAAACTAAAATTTAGACCAAATTCGATTTTTCCTGGAATCGAGACTGTTCCTAAACTTATTTTTGTACCAAAACAATCTTAAATGTAAAGTTTAAGCAAAATCTAACCGCTAGATTTCGAAATCGTGGAATACACATCCCTTCAGACATTGCTCGTTTTATAGTATAGGATTAGTATTGGTTTGTTTACATTTAGTTTTTCCTCTGAAGTTTCAATATATTGCATTTTTCATAGCTTGATCTCTTATTTAAGTATCTAGGTTTAAACAGCAATAGGCCATTTCCAGTCTACAGACTTTTGTCGTTTTAAATTTAAATTTAAGTGAAAAGATGTGGTTGGACCGGATTCTAAAAAAACTTTACTTACGGTGGTTTTACTTAACCTGTGGTTTGTACGTTGGCCGGAATAATGCAATGATGAAAAACTTTATACAACATATAGAAATATAGGAGTCTGGAACCAGCTGCTGTAATTTTGTACAGTGTATGGAATTTTGACATATTGTTTTAACAGTCTAAATGTTTAAGGGCCGGTTTCCGAGTCCAGGGTTATCTCTATTCTCGGACTAAAATCCAGAATAAACCAGTTTTTAGTCTAGGACTAAAGAAATTGGGTTTCGGAGCTCAAGGATACCTAAACTCTAGGAATATCGCTAACCCGAGAGTTAACAGGGGAGGGATATTCCCGGACTTACTCTCGCGGGTTTCCGAGTCCGGTGTTATTTAATCCTCAAGTTAAGTTTTATTCTTTTGAATTTCGGAGTTAAAATTTAACCCACAACTGCTTAGTCGAGGACTATCTTTTGGCTAAATCGAGGAATATCTTTGAGCATTTTTAATCCTGGCGAAGGGTAGGGTTAAGTTGAGGAATATCTTTTTCAGTAGGCGCTGTAACTTGAGATTAGTGATGAAATTCACTCAGTACTAGGTTGGCAGTTAGACATTTAGGTTATGGTTGTTTTTAAATTAATGTGATATGGAATGCCCAACGAGGTTAAATATATATATAGAGTGCTCACCAGATAGGGAAAGTGTCCCTTTATGACTGGCGCCATGTTGCCCACGATTCCCCCCGTTTCCTTGGTAACCAGTTCTTTTTTTACACTTTTCCAACAGTAATTTACCATTTTACCCACACGTTTCTATGGTAACCAACTTCAATAGCCTGCTCACAGACCATCAAATCAAACTAATTGAAAAACAAACAACAAATAAACATATGTTTTAAAAATATTATCAGTAATTTTTGAAGCTTTTAGCGATTAATCAGAATCGCTAAAACTAGTAACCAAGGAAACGAGAGTAAAGTGTGGGATGGTTGCCATGGAAACGGCGGGAATCATGGGTAAAATGGCGCAAATCAAAAAGGGACACAAAATTAACATGTGATAAGCACTCTATATCTATTTAACCTCGTTGGGAATGCCTCAATTATTGGGACTACCCCAGATATGCGCCTCCACCCCTTCAACGGAGACTTGTGTACGAGCTGTAAACCCATTTTACGACACAAAGTAACGAACAATTTTAACCCCGTTTTAGGTTAAGAAAGTGTTCATGAACTTGCGAGACAGATTACCCCAAGGCCTTCTGAAAATGATCGCAAGGTTCCCCATGACACATATCAAAAGCGTCTGATTGCAAAATTGTACATCGGGAAGTATTGTGTATTTAAATGAAAATAAAAAACTGATGCATAAAAGTTATATAGGCTACTCATCTACAAAAAATATTTTTTTAGCAAAATGGGTTCCTCGGTGTTCTAGGTATAGTTGACGGGGGACAAAAAATAGTTTTTTTTTTTACATAATATTTTAAACATGTTCCTATTTTTAAATTTAATCTTCATAAAATAAAATCACAACGTTGTCTAAATAAGCAGGTCATTTAATGAACATTTTTTACTAGTATATGGTAAAATAAAATGTTTTTAAAAGATCCTTTTTTTACGAAGTGTTAGTAAAAATTTTCAATTCCAAAGACATTCAGTCAATCTCGATAATCAATCATTTGTTTCTATGTCACTGTTAAAAAATATCACACTGATAGGGTCTACATTTTTAATAAACGAAAGCAGTTTACTTCCATTCTTCAGTTCTTTCCCTAAATTTTCCTCACATTCTACTTGTGCCATAGTTAAATAGATTTAATAAAAGGAGGTTATTGAATATAATGTTACGCAGAAACTTCATACACGCATACACTGAGAGCACACCACCAAGACAGAACGTTGCGTTGTCAACTGATAAGGGACGAGACACAGCGGCTGTGGGCAAAAACGTAAACAAAATCCTTTGACAGAGTGTCGTCTGTAGGCTGTACGCCGTGAATGCCACTACGCAAAATAGAGAATTCCCAGCAATTCCTTCCTAACCCATAGGCATAAGTTAAAAAATAAAGATATTCTCGGACTACGATAATCCGCGAGTTAAGTAAGTTATCCACGATCTCCGAAACCCGATTATTTAATATTTTTAACCCATCGATTATCTTATTCCACGGATTAACTAACTCCAAGATTAAATATCCCCGGACTCGGAAACCGGCCCTAAATCTTGCAAAAAATTGTCATTCAACACATTTCATTGGCTACGTTATGATAGTCACATCTGCTGCACAATATTGCGTTTCCATACAACAAATTCTTGGATAATGCATGCAAAGGAGGTAAGATATATTTTTCAACAAAAGGTTCAAGTAAGTTACGCGCCGCCAAACTTGGGTTATTGTGTTAGTTCGCAACTCTTCAGTCCCACGTTGTGTGGATTTGTCAAGTTTACTTATTTACAATTTTGCTCACGTACTTTGAGTATAGTGTTTCTTTTCCGTCTTCATATTTTCTGAAATAAATTACATATTATAGTGTGCTGCTTGGAATGTAGTGGCAGGCCGGTTCTATATGTTAGGAACTATATGTTTAATGTTTTGACATTTAATGTATACTAAAGATCGTTAATGGTCGAAATTTGACAGAAAATTCATAGTCTAAGAACCAGTGAAATACGTGTATGTATTTGCACATAAGTTTTATGAATATGAATGTAGGCTCCTATGCCTACTATAGATGAAAGGGGAAGCCACAAAGCCCAAGGTGGGGGACTTTTGGGTAATTGTAAAAAAAAGTTCAAATACATCAATTACCATATTACTTTTTTTCGTCTTCAATGTTACGTTTAAACACTAATTGTTCTTGTCATATGTTTACAGTATATTTGTGAACCTGTATAAATAATACCATTGACTTTGTACACTACGTGAGTAGACTTATCATAGCATAGGCGTGTGTGAAGCATATTGATGGTGGTGCCATCTCGTACGGCGTACATCGAAGTACACGTAACATTTGATGGATAAATCAGTATTACCACTCTTCTAAACCAAGAATGAAACATTTTATAACTGAAAGTTATGTTTATGTTTTGGTAAAATGTTTTGCCAGCAATGTAAATTCAGCTGAATAATAACAACTTCGATGGAAGTGAATCTGGTGCTGCGTACACCGAACTTCCAAATTTTTGCCTCAAACTAAATGCATTGGATGAGAGGCCTATTCACGTTAGTGTACAGTACCAGGGGGACCGAGCTTAAGCTCGGTAAAATTATTACTTTCGTTTCTCACACAAAGCTCGTTCGCTCCGCTCACTCGCTAGGC
>CM061536.1:66994418-67074876 GCA_030545055.2 Neoaliturus tenellus | reverse complement strand
AATGGAAATTTTAACAGCTGTGTCCCCTCAGTGGCGGATCTAGAACATTAATAAGGGGGGGGCTAACCGGGGGGTCTGCGCCCCCCCCCCCCCGATCGGCGGGCCAGACCGGCGGGGGGTACGGGGGCCCTCCCCCCGAGAAGTTTTTGAAATTTAAGTGTTGAAAATAGTAGTTTCATGTCATTTCTTCACCCATCGCTTTGGAAAACAATACTGAATCGTCAATCAATTTTTGGCCAAAGTACCAATTTTCATTGCTCTTATTATAATTAATATTTAATGAGAATTTCTTTTGCATCGTGAAGTACAATGCATACACTAACCTTAAAAAATTTTGTTCGTTTTTAGCGAATTTCCCTATAGGGAATACGCTATTACGGTAGTAGCCATGGTAAGACCTAAGCCCAGGACCACTTTACTTTTTCATTTTGAGGTCCCCAGAAGCCAAAAACACCATTCGTTCATTTTCATATATATGTATATATATATATATATATATATATATATATATATCTATATATCTATCTATCTATATATCTATATATCTATGTGTCCGTGGTACTGATAACTTTTGAAGGGGACCTCCGATTTTGATGAAATTTGGTATGGAGGTGTAAGACCAGGTCTATTTTCATGAGTTCGCGAACCAGCATTGTCGGGTTATGGGAACGGGGTTTTATGGGGTTTTAAAGGGGTCAAAAATGGGTTTTTTGCATTTTTGGACCTTAATTTTAAAAATTCATCAATTTTAACGGAAACCATTTAAAAGAGCTTAAAAAAACAAACAATTTGGTGTTTTGAATTTTTAACATAGCATAACTGGTTACAGGGCAAATCAAAAAATGTGTTTTCCATGTTATTCTTATGGGAAATCAAGAAAACCCTATATCTTGCTTATTTTTTGACATAACTTAATCAAATTTGGTATGTACATTATCTATTTAAGGTTTAACTTATACTTGCTTACAAAACCCATATGGCGGCAAACCTACATACTCACCCCCATGGGGTTTATGGGAAAAATAAAAAATTGCCAGAGTTTGATACAATTTTGTGTTTACATTCACCAATTATTGATTAACTTCGATTTTCTAACAACACCCAATGGCAGAAAACCTACACACTCGATCCTATGGTGTTTTTATGGGGAAAGTAAATAATCTGAAATTCCATTGGAAATTCGCTGAGTACGCAGGTCTGCTGCGACGGGGGTATTATAGGCCTATCACTGTTGCTATCTAAATTTTCATTATATTTATTTTCTATTGAAATGGTACACTCTCGTGTTAACACTTTTAACTTTAATATACGAAGTCGGTAATAGCATTGACTAAGAACACGTACAAAGTCAAATGGTAATAGGTAGGTATAGGTTAATATTTTAAAATGTTATTAATACAGTACATTTCATCATGGATTAGCCACTAGATCACGTATAGGCCTGGCGCACATGTTATGTATATCACATGTGGTGAACTTATAGCAAAAGAGTGGTTTACAATATTTCTGCTCAGTCTAGTGATCCGGAGGGGTTATAGTTTCACTACCATGGTTTTGGGTCTTTTTGACCCATTATAAAGTGTTTACAGTTACAATTACATTAATCCTTCAATTGTGAAGTTGTCGTAGTATTAAAATTAAATAGAGCCACAGACTCCAACACGGACACGGTACATTTCAATGAACAAAAACTGGCCATTATGGTATAATAAAATCACGTGCGTCGGCACCAAGTGATGATGAGACTCCGCCTTTCAGACTGTTTTAATGTAGGACTACCGTTTCGGATGCTGCACTCTGGTTTGTTTATTGTCGGATCAGATGTTCTATAATTCTTTTGTTAACAGATCATTTCATTATTGTTACTATTTCTTAAGTTTTAAATTCAATTGCAACTCTAAAAAGTGCTTAGTTGTATTGTCCATTTACTTTACTTTTATTTATCTAAATATTCATAATCACCAATACAAAGTAGAATAAAAAATTATCTTTTTTATTATAGTACCATCCGGCAATTAAGTAACAAGCTACAATGCAAAACCACATGTTAACTTGGACACTTTTGGTTTGTACTTTGACCGTTGAGTCGGGGTCTACGTAGGCCTCGGTTGAGTCAGCTTCTTCATTATTTCTTTTTTTTTAGTTTTGTACTTCATATAAGACCATTGTTAAAAATTAACGTAATTAACGTAACCATTGGTAAACATTATAACGAAATAACTTAATTTTACTTACTTAGCTAACTACTTTTTATGTTATTCGACGTGCGACCTTAAAAACACATCTATTGAAAGAAGACTATTTACTGAACATCGTGTGAAAATTACACGTTTCTAAGTTTTACTGTTTTTGAGTTGGGCTTGCTTAAAGTCAGCCATGTCACCGATGATCGTGGCGAACACATCTCCGCTGAAGGCTGTGACGCTGGGTTAGTTATAGCTGTCTAGTCGGTCTTATGTATGACTTATCACCAGCGTGTGATTTGTTTTGAGTTAGTGAAAGTATTTCTGACCTATATATCAATAACAAACATAACCTAATCGTCGCAGAGTATTGTAAACCTTGGCTGAGTACTTGTAGCAGGCCCAGTGTCAGGCCGCGGGCGGAAATGCGTTCACCGCGATCATCGGTGACATTTCTAACTTTATGGATGTAGAACCAAAAATCCGTAAGACTTAAAAAAGTGAAATTTTACATAATGCTCAGTAAATAGTCTTCTTTCAATTTATGTGGTCTTTTAATACTGCAGATCAAAATAACATAAAAATTAGCTGGCTTATGTATAACAATAGACAAGTACCCGAAAGAAGATTTTCCTGACATGGAAACCTGTAAATATAGGCCTTATCATTTTTATCCCAGAACTGCTTTATTTGAAAAGTTTGAAGAAAATCGTTGGAGCCTTTCTCGATATCCGTGTGTACATAGACATAATACAAATATACCTCATCAATAATATTAGAGTATAATAATATACTTTTTTGTTAGTATAGGGATCGAGTGCCGATATAATACTATAATTAGTTTACAAGTAGCCTATTTTTACAAAAATTTATGATAGCTATTTGAATTAGTAATTATTTTAACGAATTTTACCTCCAGTTGATTTTCTCCAGGTTCAAATCTACACGGTCAAGATGAGTTACGTCTGCCTACGTAACTTGAACGTCAATTTAGACTGCTTTTCGTCGTCTTTTATTTAATCAGATTATCGTTTTCTTTAAAATGAACCAGTCTTATTTTTCAGACATAACCTTCTTTAGAACTACTTTATTTATTATAATGAATCTTAATAATTAATTAAGTGATTTCGTTTGAATCAATAGGTAGTCATCACAAAGGGTTTATCAGACATTACACATACAGCATTGCGTTTTGCTCTGCACTGTCTGTTGTTCTTGATTTCGTGTTGTGACAGGAAAAGTTTGCGCGCAATGCAACCAAACATTAAATACAAAATCTAGTTGTAATTTTGATTCCCCTTCGCCTCCACCATTTCTACTTAGGCCCCTATTATACATCGCATCTTTCAAGGCACGTAAAATAAGTACATTGCACTAGATAGGAGCATTTATACCCGGCGCCTGACGGTCGTCTGTCACGCGTCATCCAATAAGGTACAGCGATTCGAGCGGCACACGGCGG
Source organism: Neoaliturus tenellus (assembly GCA_030545055.2). NCBI lineage: Eukaryota > Metazoa > Arthropoda > Insecta > Hemiptera > Cicadellidae > Neoaliturus > Neoaliturus tenellus. The sequence goes on along the minus strand of CM061536.1, from coordinate 67,071,231 downwards.
GCGCAGCCCTCGCGGCGTCGCTCGACGTGATGTAAAAGGGCCCTTAAACTTGAGGATGGAATACGTCACTCCCCATCTCCGCCTCGTAACTATACGAAGACTCGGCATACACACACAGAGGGACTCTGGAAGCCTCAGAAATGGTGCCCCACCGATTGAGATGGCGTACCAATAGAGACACTAAAATGACAGTGTCATCTAGTTGAATTACCAGAAAAGGACATTATAATATCATTTTTAAGAACAAATATTTTTAGGAGTGATGTTTTTATTTCACAGTGTGCATAACAGACACAAAGTAGTTTACATTAAAAAATATCGGAAAAACGTGCGCTGCTTTGCCGGCGCCCCATCACCCGGCCTGCGCCCGACCCGGGCCGGCGCCCGCTTCGGGCCGTCGCGGCGCCCCATCTTGGCCCCCAAGGGGGGGGGGGCTATAGCCCCCTTAGCCCCCCCCCTTGGATCCGCTACTGTGTCCCCTCATCCCCTCACGCCTTCAATGCTATCATTTGCAGTTATGATTTCTAGGTAGATTTGGCACGGCAGTGCACCAACAAGATTAAATAGATATTAAATAGATTAATAGATCTATTTAACCTCGTTGCAGTGCACCTATTCTCATCGCAAGATGACTGTAGTGCCACAGATTATAACTACATCACATAAGAGTGATGGTGTCAGTTTCTGCGACATCGCGGATGTCGCCACAGAGTTTTTGTCAGTTATCAAATTGTTAACACTGTTAAAAATCAACATTTTACCATTGCCTTTTTACTCTTTGCTACCTTCAAGTGTTGCCAACACTGCAGGAAAAAAACAGTTGTTTTCGTTTGAGTTGGAGATTGTCTCAACTATTACTAAAATAAAGAATTTCAAAGTAACCTAGGGTAATATTTAGGCCTATCATTGTATATATTTGCCTTGAATGCTAATTTTTAATTTTAGCGAATTTCCCTATAGGGAATACGCTATTACGGTAGTAGTCACGGTAAGACCTAAGCCCGGGACCATGATACTTTTTCGTTTTGAGGTCCCTAGAAGCCAAAAACACCATTCGTTCAAATTGATATATATATATATATATATATATATATATATATCTATATATATATATATCTATATATATATATATCTATATATATATATCTATGTGTCCGTGAACACGATAACTTTTGAACGGAACCTCCGATTTTGATGAAATTTGGTATAGGGGTGTAAGCCAGCATCTACTAGGTTGAGTTCGCGAACCAGAATGATCGGACCATTGGAACGGGGTTTTATGGGGTTTCAAAAGGGTTAAAAATGGGGTTTTGGCATTTTTCGACCTTAATTTTTAAAATTCAACAATTTTAACTGAAACCATTTAAAAGAGCTTAAAAAACAAACAATTTGGTATTTTGAATTTTTATCTTAGCATAACTGGTTACGGGGAAAATAAAAAAATGTGTTTCCATGTTATTCTTATGGGAAATCAAGTAAAGCCTATATCTTGCTTATTTATTGACATAACTTAATCAAATTTGGTATGTACATTATCTAGATAAGGTTTAACTTATACTTGCTTACAAAACCCATATGGCGGCAAACCTACATACTCACCTCCATGGGGTTTATGGGGAAAATAAACAGAACACCATAACCTTATAAAATTTGGTATGTACAATCACTAGATAGGATTTAACTTATATTTACCAACTAAACCCATATTATGGCGGCAAACCTACATACTGTCATCCCCATGGATTTTATGGGGAAATAGAAAATATACCAAAATTCCATTGGAAATTCGCTGAGTACGCAGGTCTGCTGCGACGGGGGTATTACAACTATCTAGTGGTTTGTTATTAACAAATAATTAAAATGTACAATGAATTAATATGGCGTCATTACATAAATATCGTGATCGTAGCCATATAGCAACACTGCTTCATCCGCTTATTTAGTCAGCTGTGTAAAGGTAAATATAGAGAGTATTCCGGGCGCCTCACCAGGGTCACCAAAACGGTAACTTCGTCTGCTATGTCGTCTGCTAACAAGGCATTTGCATTGTTTAGCAGCAGACGACAGTTACCGTTTTGGTGACCCTGGTGAGGCGCCCGGAATACTCTCATTATAACTTGCTTGACTTCCGTGCTTCGTATCCGGAAAAAATAGATATTCCGCAGACCTTAGGAAGCAGTTGTGCTTTTCCTCTACCCACCTTGTTCTCATCGGACTATTTTCGCGAACCTTACTATAAAGCAAAGTTTTAATCAATGGTTTTAGCAACACACTTTTCAATACGTGGGGTCTCATAATAGCTACGCTCATAGCAACTACAATTTGAATGTTGACATAGGTACTAAAATGGCAGTGTGAATTAGCGCCTACAGTTGTAGGCGCTGGTAGAACATTTCAAATTGGTGTAGGCGTTAACGAGAATATGACCTATACTTTTTAGAACATTGATTTTGACTGTTAGATTTGTAAAATATATTTAAATTGTAGCAACTAAAAGTGAAAAAAGCTTTTAGTTCCGTCAAATTTCCGTATATCTCGATTAGCAACTACTCTACATAGCCACTTAAATCGAATTTGTAACATAGCGCCTACAGAGTCGTTCGGACTGAACAGAACTTTTACAGAGCAGCTCTTTTGAACGACTTCCCTACCATGACATTCAGAAACATTCCCTATTCTTTGGTAGAAATCCTCCACAACTGGCAACACTGAGTGAACTGTTGCTCTCTAGAAGGAATGTAAAGATAATTAACGAACCATTAAAGATTCGTTCTTTTACCTACCGCTCATTATTGTAGGCGCTATCGAGAAACTGAGATGTTCGGTGCTATCGAGAATTAAAGAAATCTAACAACAACTACGTAAAAACGAAATAGTCTACTAGCAACTACACTTTAGCGACTGCGATATCGTAGGCACTAACGAGAAATTTTAATAATTGTGTAGGCGCTAATCGAATATTTAAATTTTCATTTTTCCCGCCTTTTCGTAGTTGCTATGAGAACATTCAGTTTTAGTTGCTACGTTTATTTTCACTTTGCAGTTGCTACGTGCGTAGCTACTGTGATACCCCGTCTTTCAATACATAAAAATAATACAATTTACTAAATTTATCTAAGGAAACTTATGTCTCTATGCTACAAATAAGAAACAAAACACAATTTATTACCAAATGAAACCAACAAAAAGAGGAAGCAACCAGTTAAAAAATATTTCTAAATTATTTCGCGATCTTCGCACCTGCATAGGAAAGCTCAAAGCTGGCCGTATTTTCACAAACTAGCAAGAAGAGTCTTTTTTTTGTTTTTGACTTTTGGGTCGGGTGTTTATATGTAAACAAATCAATGATGTCTTGTTTGTTGTACAGTAATTATTTTAACGTACATTAGTGTTTATTGTCATAGAATAAACTTTTTAGTTCATAAACTTTAGATTTTGAGTTTAGTTTTAGCTATCATTTTTATAATTATGTCCGTGTCTTTACCAACATACTTTAATTTGGTGAGTATTGAGATGTTGAGGTTAAGATAACGGTTATCCTCATTTGGTTGCTAAAGAGTTTACAAGAAAAACAAAAACCTTTTTTACATTTCTTTTACAATAAAGGTCAGATTTTCGGCAGTAGCCTTCGTTAGGAGTAAACAAATCCAAACAAAACAAAAATAATGATTTTGATGGGATACTTGATCAATTATCCAATGGGTAGGCTTACCATAATTTTACAGGACCAAACCGGGACACCCAGTATGAAACCCAAACCCCCCCTCCACACCCAAACAGGTGTAAGTGGAGAACGATTTGGTGGTCTCAATTATGCAAAATTTAAGCTTTGATTTATAATGTTTGGCGAAACTTTGTTATCCGCCACCGTTATTATCGATGTGGAAATTTCTATATTGTGATTGAAATTGAGCGATGAAAACAATCGAATCAACAACAATACTGAGAAAAGATATGTATCATAATGATAATCTAACCTAACAGTGTAACCGTAAACCTCCGGCACTTTAATTGACAGCGATGTTTATAACAACAAAATCAATGGTGTTTGGAAACAAAAAGTTGTTGTTATTTTCAGTTAGCCTACTTGTTTGAATATATAGGCTACAGTATTTTTGTTTTATTGTCAAAGGGTTTATTTCATTATATTAGAACGAGAAACTAAATCAGGAGATAAAATCGTAATCGTATCGTGTAATTGTATCATCGATATATTAGGTAGCAATTCATTCATTCATTCATTCATTCAATGGGGCAGACCTAATCCCAAGGCGCGTCAGCCGCAAGGGCTTTTTGCGCTCCCCTAATGTAGTTTCAGAGCTCATCCCTGTTTATAAACTTGATGAACTTCTGTATCCTGCAGACAAGCTCCTCTTGAGGAAGGAAAGCGCCCCTCCGTAGTCCTCCAAGGGCCCTCTCTCTAGCCTCTTCCAGCTCCCCACAGTCAAACAGCACGTGATCAGCAGTTTCTTCAGACTGCCCACACCTCCTGCATACCGGGTCACCATTGTAGAGACCCAAGCGCTGCAGGTGCTTCCTTAAAAGAACAATGTCCTGTTATAAGCCCTGTTACCTGTTTAATTTGCCCCCTCTCCAGCTGCAGAATACTGGAGGCAATTTTCCGAGATGGAGAGTGAAGCATGAGCTTGCTTACCCTCAATTGAGGAAGTCTGAACCAGGCCTTACGATGCTCCTCCCTCGCCCATGACATGACCGCTTGGCACGCATACTCACGAGAGACAGCACAGAAAGGCTCCGGACCAGTAAATTCTGAAGATGAAGCTGCATTGGCAAGGGCGTCCGCAGCCTCATTCCCAGGTATCCCTGTGTGACCAGGGACCCAGCAGAGCGTCACGCTGTTGCATCTACCTAGCGCAGATACTGTGGTGAAGCAGTCCCAGACGATCTTTGACCTGAACTCGCAGGAGTCCAGAGCCCTTAGAGCTGCCTAGCTATCTGAGAAAATAGAAATGCTCCTGTCCCTGACACCTTGCACCAGGTTTACTCTGGCGCACTCCATTATCGCAGCAACCTCCGCTTGGAACACCGTGGGATGCATCCCCATAGGGAGACGAATCCCTACCCCAGCTTGCACCCCATGTACTCCAGCTCCTGTTCCTCCTCTTACCTTGGACCCGTCTGTGAACCATTCCAGATCCGCAGGTGGAAGAGGGTTTCCTCCAGACAGCCAATCCTCCCTCGCTGGAAGAAGGACCCTAAATGACTTACCGAAGGCATATTTGACCGACATGTAGTCCGAGGGCATGTCCAAAACATTCCCCTGTACAGTCAGAATGATCCGAGAGTGACCCCGGAATTCTCCAGTGTCTATCCAAAGATTCTCACATTTGAGTCGATGAGCAGCTTTCCTTGCCGTGGTCTTGATGAAAAGATCGATCGGCAACAAGTTGAGAAGACAGTCCAGGGAAGCCCCAGGACTGGAACTCAGGGCTCCTGTGATGAGGAGACAGGCGAGTCTTTGAACTCCCGCCAATCCCCTCACCGCCACCCCCGAGTCCATCTTGGGCCACCATACAAGCGAATCGTAGGTAATGGCAGGTCTGACCACAGAGACGTAAAGCCAGTGCATCAGTTTTGGCTTCACTCCCCATGTCCCTCCCACCAATCGCCTGCATGCCATGAGAGACCACTTACCTCGGTCTATTACCTTTTGGAGTTGTGGTCCCCAGTGAAGCGTCCGGTCCAGAGTTACCCCCAGATACTTCACCTGATTCTGCAATTCTATATTAGAGCCTTGCAGCACTAAGGGGTCGATCCCTCTCAGGTTCCTCCTCCTCGTGAAAGGAACCACCACAATCTTCGAAGGATTGATTGAGAGACCTACCTCTTCGCACCAGCGTCCAACAGACCTCAGAGCCCCATTCATGAGATCCCTGACTGTGTCGTTGAACCTACCTGACACCAGAACCACTATGTCATCAGCGTATCCCTGTGCGTATACACCGCTTTCATTGAGAGTTCTGATGAGATCGTCTACCACAAGGTTCCAGAGGAGTGGAGACAAGACCCCACCCTGGGGACAACCTCGAGTTGTTCTTGCCACTATCTCCTCGTTGTTGAGTGATAGTTTTACGTTTCTATTTCTCAAGAGGGCTTCGATCCATCCCCTTGCAACCTCGTGGAAACCATGAGCTGTGGCTGCATTGATGACAGCCTGAGTCTCAGTGTTATCAAAGGCACCTTGAATGTCTAGGAAGGCCCCAAGTGCAACTTCCTTACACTCTAGCGACTTTTCGATCCTACTTACCAGCTGATGTAGGGCAGACTCACATGATCTTCCTGGTAAGTAGGCGTGTTGGCGTTCGTGGAGCGGGTGAGCCCTAAGCGCCGTTTCCCCCACATACCTTGATACCAGCTTCTCCAGAGTCTTCAGCAGAAAAGAAGACAATGAAATTGGGCGGAAGGACTTCGGATCCGTATACCTAGCCTTACCAGGTTTTGGAATGAAGACTATCCGAGAACTGCTCCAGACTGCCGGAATATGTCCCAGGGCCAAACTGGCCCTAAACAATACCGTCAGAACTGGTAGTAAAAACTCCAATCCCTTTTGAAGAAAGACGGGCCTCACCTGATCAGGTCCCGGTGACTTGTAGGGGTTTAGAGTGTTGACTGCCCAGCGTATCCGACTGTGAGTAACGATGCGACCCGCCACCCTCCATCGAGTGAAGTTGGCTCGCCGCACATTCGCACTCATCAGTTGGCCGGGTGATTATACTCCCTGGAAAGTGTGTGCTTGCCATGATTTCAAGCACATCCCTGGGATTATGAACCATGATGCCATCCGGACCTTCAAGAGATCCAAGACAAGAGGGCCTATCTTTTGATAAGATCTTGTGGATCCTTGAAGTCTCACAGACGCCTTCGAGATCACTGCAGAAGTTTTTCCAAGAGAGCCTCTTTGCTCTCCTGACTGCAATGTTGTACTGGGTGAGCAATCTGTGATAAGCGTCCCAGCAGTTACTTAGCTTCGCCCGTTTGAATAGAGCCCTTACCCTTTTCCTTAGGCTTCCAAGTTCCGAATTCCACCACCCAGACTTACCCTGCCGTCCCGCCGACAGTGGACAGCAGTCCTCGAATGAGGACACAATGTCCCCGCGCAGGCGATCCGCAGCCAAGTCAAGATGATTTATGTCTCTGACGCAGGAGTACAGAGGACCTGAATCCTCTATTCTCTTCTGCAGAACAGTCTTGTATTTCGCCCAGTCCGTCCTTTTGGGATTTCTGAACGTGTTCTTTTCAGGTGAAAAGTTTCCAACCATAAATCTTATGTGTCTGTGATCAGAGAGAGATGGCTCCTGAGACACATGCCAATCAGCGATCTCAGCCCTCATCCCCTCTGTATACAATGTGAGGTCAATTACCGATTGTCCGACTCGACTGACAAAGGTCGGTTCCGACCCCACATTGGCGATCATGAGTCCATTGGAGACTAGATAATCTAACAGTATATTACCTTTATTATCGTTCCTCCTGCAGCCCCATGCCGTGTTGTGTGCGTTGGTGTCACATCCCAGCAAGAGGTCGGTACCAGAGCCGATCGCATGATCAATCAGCCTCCGGACTTCCTCCTGCGGGGGTTGTGTGATGTCCATTGGCATGTAGACAGAGGCCAACAGTAAGTGTCTTCCAGAAGACTGGCACGTAGTCCTGACCGTAGTGACGTCCCTGGAACAGAATTCCAGAACCGGCACGCACTTGATCCCATTACAGGCCCAAATGCAGGTTCTGGGGTTATTGACATGACCAGAAATGGTCCGCCCTCTAGGGGCCCCCAAGCCTGAAATCATGTTGTTCCTGACCCAGGGTTCCTGGATCAGTACAAAGTCGACCATCCCTCTGGAGATGGTCTCGCATAGTACCGCCGTGGCGGCTTTACTATGCTGGATGTTCGCCTGGAGGACCCGGATCATCGGGGGGAGCCCCAGAGAGAACCCTGAGCTGCACCCTGTTCAGACCCAGGAAGATCCTCCAGCCTTTGGTCCCTCAGTGTCTTGGCCGAACCGCCGTCAACCGCAAGCACGAGAGTCTGGCTATCCTCCTCTCTCCTGCAGCTGATGACCCGCCAATCCACCGTAGAGACCCCTGGGTTTTGCCTGCTGACACAGTCAAAAATTTCCTTAGGCTCCTTCTTGGCGAGAATCCAATCGGTCCGAAGGAGAACCTTGGTGACACGCAGGAGATCCTTGTAATCCCCCACAATGACACCAGGCCCCCCCTCCCCGATCGGACCCAAACCAGGAACCACTTCAAGAAGCCAGGCCCGGGTGACCTCGCTACCACAAGTGATGACAAGAGCACCCTTCTCTGGATATGTCTTCAGGATCTGCTGCGGAGTGGTGGCTGAAATCACCTTCTCGAACAACATCTCCTGCAGAGTCCTCAACTGCCCCTCGGTGAACCTGGAATCAGGATAATCAACAGGAGCAATTGCCAATTTCCAGCTGGTGAGCTGGTCCTTGAAGGTCAGCTGATTGTCCGCAGGGGCTGCAGCTCCTGACGCCCCCGGCGGCACATAACATCTCTTGGGTCGCTTCGGGGTCTGTCGCTGCTGCTGCCTCTCCTGCTCTGCAACAACCAGATTAGTATTTCGTCGCAAGGGAGAGATCCCAGAGCCCTGCTGGTCTTGTGCAGGGCTAGGAGTCCCGTCCTCCCTCTTCCTTTTCGCGTGTTTCGCGTGTTTCTTGGGAAGACCTTTTGTCTTTCGCCATTCCACGTAGGGCAGCCACGTGCCCTCAGCCTCCTTCCTAGCCTTGATCAGCTTCCTAGCTTCGCTTTTCCGCTGTCTCGACTTGAGGGAGTCCTGCTTGTCATCGGTTCCTGAAACAGATGTATTAGTTTCCTGGACCTCCATGCCGAGGTCGTGTGTTTCCACCTCCTCAGCTCGGGGGTCCAGGGTACATTTGTCGACACTGAAACTCGAGCGGGATGCACCGTCCGAAACGGATCGGTGTGCCCACTCGAGCATGTCGAGAGAACTCTGGTCGGTGTGGGCGGACTCAGCGAGGGAACTCCCGACCGAAGTCTCCGCTCCCTCAGCTGTGTGCCCCCCACCAAAACGAAGTTTCGAGACGTCAATACCAGCAGACAAGTTGCCCTCCCCAGAATCCACGGGCTTGCCCTCCACAAGGGAGGGGTGGGATTCACGCCGAGGCGTTGACCCACCTGGGGTAGATTCCATTTGTTGTCTTTCTGCCATGTTTTGAAGTCTGAAACAGACATGGTTAGCAGTGTGACGACCGTTCCGTGCTCCTTGCACTCCGCCCGTCAGTAGAACCCCAGAACCGCTGCACACATACCAGAACTGGGTTGGCAGTGCAGCAGCCGTACCGCGACCCTCTCGCTCCGCCTGCCGCTGAAGTGGACGCTGAGCCGTTCCGATGTGCCTCACCTCCGCCCCAGGTCCTTACCAGAGTCGCTGCTCCCCGACTCTGGGGCTGTTTATCGACCGCCAAGTCTAGATCCGCCGCCTTTAGCTAGGGCAGTGGCACCCCGTGCAGGCTGTGATACCCATCACAGTGCAGTTGCCCGAAGCAACTGACTCACAGCGGTCTTGGGGAAAGGTCCGCCGCCCCTCTAATGAGAGCCGACCCCCGATCCCCCTGAGGGGCTTGCGCTTACCTCTCGCAATTAGGTATCGATTAGTAATTAGTATCGATTAGGTAGCAATATTATCGCAATATCGAAATTTCCACATCGATAATAACGGTGGAGACGGATAACGAAGTTTCGCCTAATGTTTTAGAGAAAAACTGCAGCTTGTACACAATATTTTATTTTAGTGTGGAAAAGTTAAAATGTTTCAGATTGTGTAAGAATGAGTAATAAAAAGAAACTAGCAAAAAAGTGAACCCTATATTTTTTGTCAGCTTATTTTTCTTAACACATACATGCTTAAAAGATAGGGGTCCTACTTACTCCTTCTTGATTCAAAATAAAGTTACAAGAGTAATAAATCGCCTCTTATTGACATTTGACTGGAACAGACTTTTTTCAATAATAGCCTATCATGTCCATTTCATCCACGTTACAATTCACCAGACTTGCCCAGCCAACCTTTATCCCCCATCTTAAGGACATCAATTTTCATATTTACTTGAAATTTTGGGTACAGTTTCATATAGCGCCTACATTTCTACCGAATGAAAATATCGATTGATAACTTACTTGGAATTTATCACATCGGATCGATCGATAAGGTTGATATATTGCATCGGGTCAAAATTTCGATGTATGTATATCTATTCATATAGGTAAGCTTACCTAATTCACAATGTGTTATAAGAATATTGTTGCTAAAAAAGTACATTATAGTTAAAAGGTTGATCAAAATCTAAAAATAAATCACGCAAAAACGTATTAGTCAAAGCACTTTTGATGTAAGTTACATAATGATTGATTTTTATTTTTTGACATTAAAACAAAACACTGTCACTACTATACCTATTTTCATTTTCATTCCCTCACCAGTGCACGACACTGTTCACACATCATTTTCTTTGGTACGGTATCAGAAACATTATCTTGTAAAAATCTATCACATTGCTCATATCTATGACCCAACTATCAATTATTATCAATTTACTATCATAAGTACGTTAGTAGAAAGTTCACTGAAATTCATTAGGCTAATCAAAATAACCACAGTAAATTATAAATACTGAATATGAAGTCACCTATTAAAATCTTGGTTTATAGGCCTACTGTATTAAAATGTTGTACTGTATAAACAAACAATAAAATTTATTAAATAAATATATAAAATTCTCAAAAAACATATATGTTTAAAATGTATCCGATATATATTTTGATATTTCATCCGATACGACGTATCGATATCTCATCAGATGCGATATATCGCTAGTATCGATTGATATATTCATTCGTTAGAAATGTAGGCGCTATATGAAACTGTACCCGAAATTTTATTGCCTTCTAAAAGTTGAATCGTCATGATAATTTAATTTGTATTGTCGAAACTAATGTAAAATATGTTAGTTTATTTGCATTGTTCATAGTAATGCTACTAATCGTTACCGGTACCTAAAACAACGTTTTTAATAAATAAATAAAAATGCCTTTATTAATATAGCGTTTCTCTGGTACACCAGCTTTTCAGAACAACTATCGTCAAGATCATGAAAAAAACAGATTTACAAAACTGAATATTCTATAAAGCTATACATGGAATATATACAAATACCTTCATGCTGTCTACACAAACATTTTCTTTAAATTTAATTTAAAAGAGGCAGACTTTAGCCCTTTTAGGCTATCGGGTAGCTCATTGTACAGCTGGGGGCCAAAATAAGAAAAATTCCTTCTCCCGAATTCATGGTTCACTCTGGGGAAGTGAAGCCTCCCACCATGGCGAGTCCTACGCTCGGAAACCTCGTCCCGGGAAGAGAGTCTCTCGTAAAGGTAGTCGGGCTCGCGAGATATCAGCACTCTGTGAGTCATGCAGCATGTCAAAATCCTGCAAACAGTTTCCATGGGCAACAGCTTGACCGCTTCGCGGTAGGGGGATACATGGTCGAATCTTTTCAAACAAAAAACAAAACGCAGAGCTGAGTTTTGAAGCTTTTGGATCCGACCCATGTCCTCCCTAGAAAGACTGTTGCCATAAGCAGGAAAGCAGTAGTTAAAGACTGAAAGAATCAGTGACTGTACTAACTGCACTTTAGCGGCCTCTGGCAGCAGACTTCTGAACCTATACAGACCTCTCAACCTTCCCAGAGCTCGCTGGGAGGCATGTGTGACATGATCTGTGAAGGTGAGACCTTGGTCAAGCACGATGCCGAGAGTCTTGACTTGGTCACACACTGCCAGACTCTCGCCGTCAAGTGAGATCCTCACTCCGTGATCTTTGATAATCTGTACTTGGTCAAGTGGTGCAGTGTGCAAAACGGTGCACTTATTAGAATTGAGCTTAAGGCCATTATCAACAGACCACTCCAAAATGTTCTGTAGATCAGCGTTGATTTGACTGAATGCCCCTTTCATAAGCTGAGGCTCATATGACAATACTAATTGGGAGTCATCAGCATACAAGTGAGCCGTGCAGTGTTTTACACTATTGGGGAAGTCTGCTGTGTAAAGCGTGTACAGGATAGGTCCCAGACAACTGCCCTGAGGAACCCCCCGCCGTTTGGCAAGAGGTACTGACGTTTCACTCCCTAGTCTGGTGACCTGAAGTCTGTCTTTGAGATACGATCGAACCCATGCAGTAGCCTCATTACTAAAACCGAAGTAGTGCATCTTTGCAATCAACATATCGTGATCCATAGAGTCAAATGCCTTTGAGTAATCGAGCATCACAAGGGAACTGTATCTGCCCTTATCTCTGTTGTCAATGATATCGCTGAATAATTTTGTAAGAGCAGTGCATGTACTATGATTCTTTCGAAAGCCAGACTGGAGTTTTGGTAGTAATCTATGGGCATTGACGAATTCGTTTATCTGCTTGATAACAACTTTCTCTAGGATCTTAGATATTGCTGGCAGTATGGATATAGGTCTTAACTGTTCAACACAAGTTGGAGTAGTTGCTTTTGGTAGGGGTCGAACAATACTTTTCTTCCAAGCTTGTGGAAAAATCCCTTCTTTCAGTGATTCATTTATTAAATAACAAATGGATTCAATGGCAAATGGACTCACAGTTTTAATCATTTCAATTGATATTCCATCACTACCTACTGCCTTTGACTTAATAGTATTCATTTCTGCTTTGATAGATTCTTCAGTGACAGCAACAAATTTAAATTCAACGATGTCGTCTTTTTGTCTGTTGTTCATGAATAATCTCAAAATGTCATTATTAATGTCGATGTCTGACCCCATTTCAGCAAAGTATCTATTTATTTCATTGACATCAAAATCATGAACGATTTGGGTTTCACCTTTGCTGTGCACATCGCACTGCTTTAAGCATGTCCAGAATTCTTTACTATTACTTGTCGATGATATTTTATCAGTAAAATAATTCTTTTTACCTCGCCAGACCATTTTATTCAATACATTTCTCGTCGACTTGTACAGTTCCCAATCCCTCTCATTCCTTGATTTCCAGTATTTATTTCTTAATTTGTTTTTCTTTTTGGTTAGTTCTTTGATTTCATTACTTCTCCATGGGGCATTTCTCTTGGTCACTTTCTTGTTTGTAATTGGAGCATGAGTATCATAAACTTTCAATATCCTGGAAGTTATTGCATTTTCTATATTATTAACCCCTTTTATTTCCATGATACCTTTCCAGTCCATATCAGATAATTCTTTCACGGCCTCTTCAACCTTAAATCTAGAAAAATCTCTGTAACGAATAATTTGTGGTTGCATTTTTTCTTTCTTCAAGATTAACTCGCAGTATATTAGTTTGTGGTCCGTGATCGCCTTCCCTCTGTGATCTGAGATACTAGGTGTGTCGACAACGCCGTTCCTCTTGATCCCAGCTGACTTGTCCACAATAATGTGGTCTAACAAAGTGGCCGAGGTTGCTGTCACTCTTGTTGGTTCATTAATCAGTTGCACTGTATTAGTCTCTTTCAAGAGTCGGCGTAGGTATTTTGACTCGCAGGATGTTTTAGATTTCAGATCAATATTAGTATCACCAATACAGATCACAGAGTTGACCTCAACCGCCAAATCAACAAACAGGGAGTGAAACAATGAAGCAAGGCAAGTATACCTGACATCGGGCGGCCTGTAAACAACACACAGGCCCAGTCTCCTCCTCTTTACTTTGAGAACAATACAGAGAGCTTCAATACCAGGTTCTAGTTCCGTAGCAAAGGTGTGATGTTGGTACATCAACCCCTGCTTTATATACAAAGCAACACCTCCTCCAATTTCCACATCATCATCTGGACTAGCACTGCGGTCACACCGCAGCATGGTGTAACCTGGTATTATGTAGTTGTCTGACGGGGTGCCAGGTTGAAGCCATGTCTCAGAAACACCAAAAACGTCAAAATCAAAGTCATGTACAAGGGCACACATTTCTGTAAACCCCGTATTCATTGAACGCATGTTGAGGTGTCCAACTCTGAGATTCCGGCCAGATCCCCCCCTCAGAGCGCGTTTCCCGGCACCGCAGACGCAGACACCCCATGATCAGTGTCGCTCTGAACCACAGTCACACCGGGGCTAGCAGCGTCCACAGCGTCGGGGCCCGACTGAAAGCTGAATATTTTTCCGCATCCCACTCATTTTTCCCTGATCAGGTTAGGAAAACTCCCGCATCGGCATCTTGCCAGGTTGACAGGTCTGTTAGCCGGAAACTTATTTGCAAATTCCTCTAAAGAAAAACATTGAAAATTTTGAGAGTGTTCTCTGGCATGAATAGCTGCAGGCTTCTGAATATACGGGTGATTTGCATCATGCATATGGCCATGCTTACTCTGGTTAAAGCTGTCGTGGTCTTACCTTGTCAAACACATAGCCTACTAAAGTGTCATTTACTAATAATCTGTCTTTTTGTTACATAAATTAATATTACTACCATAATAATAAAATTTATTCAAAAGAATAACACTTTCCCAATTTATGGGGTTGCCTCCAAAGACAAAGTAAAATAAATCAAACTAGGGGCTTGTAGGGGCAAAGGCCCCTAAAAATCCAAATGGTGATGTTATCTCCAAAATTAACTTTCAATCCCATACCTAGTTGCACAGATACTTTATTTCTTCTCAAGCTGTAGTGTGAATGTACAGTACACGGTTGAATTTTCCTATAAAAATTCCTAATCTTGACTATTGTCTTTTAGGCGGTATAAAATCAGTAACTAACCAATAATCTCCCCTGTATTAAAATACAGTAGGTAGTCTATTTCGTAAAAAAAATTTATTGCACTATTACTGCAGAAAGCAATAAAAATAGTTTTAACCTTAAACATGTATACATCATGAGTTCGTAACTCAAGTACATACAATAGTTCAATACAATACCACAAAATGATTATCAGCCCATTAATACTGTACACTAATGTATCCTGGACCCCTGTGCCCCAACCGCCGTTCTTCCCCGAGGCCCCCGTGCCCTCTATGTAAAACTTTCCTCTCGTGACTCTCTCGTGCCCCCCATGCCAGTTGGGCATATCCCTCATGCTATCGACATCTCTAGTGCCTCTATGCTCATGCTCATGCCTCCCATAACCCGTACCTCTATGCCCGCCGTTCCTCTGTGTGCCCCATTGCCCTCTAAGCCTCAACGTGCCCTCCTTTCCCCTCTGGCGACCCCTGCTTCCTGTAAACCCTATGCTCCGTGGCCCGTGTA
This sequence comes from Neoaliturus tenellus, assembly GCA_030545055.2. Taxonomy (NCBI): domain Eukaryota; kingdom Metazoa; phylum Arthropoda; class Insecta; order Hemiptera; family Cicadellidae; genus Neoaliturus; species Neoaliturus tenellus. Next base: position 67,055,943 of record CM061536.1, on the reverse strand, counting down.
CCCCCATGCTCCCGTACCCCAGTGCCCCCCATGCCTCTGTGCCCCCCATTCTCTGGTGCCCACATGTCCACCATTCTTCCTTGAGACCCCCGGGCTCTCTATGTCCCCCATTCTTCATCCGTGCCCTCCATGATCAACTACCCGCCATGCCACCGACGTTTTCAGTGCCCATTGTGCCCCCAATGCCCATACCCCCGTTTCTCCTAGACCCCCGTGCCTCTCATATCCCTGTGGCCCCCATGACTGCTGTTCCTCCCCGTTCCCAGTATGTGTCCCCATGCCCCCACCAAGGCCCCCATGCCCCCTACCGACCATGTCACCAACACCACTCGTGCGCCCCAAGATCCCGCACCTATGTTGTTCCCGTACCCCCATGCTCACCGTTCATCACCTCCTTTGCCCCCTATGCCACCTATTTCCTCCGTGCCTCCCTGGCGCCCATCCCCCTCTCCCTTGTGTGTACTGACGTTCCTTGTGCTATGGTTGCAGTCTATTTTGTTTTTTCGTTCAATGAAGTAGAACCTTGTTTGACATATTGTTCGGTTTCGCACACTGCCATTTACATGAAAAACTCCCTGCATTTATATAGTAACGGGCATTTGTAGTTTCTGTACGACCTATGTAAGGTAAGCAGCAGATAATGAACGAAACAAAATATTCCTTATACAGATGTTATCCAATGTTAGTAAATCATTATTTTGAGACAGGGACCTCACATAATAGTTTACATAATATGATTCAGTCAAAAATAAACAAATTCTTAATAAAACGATTCAACTCTAACCACTAAATAGCAATTTTATAAAGCAGTAATGTAATAACTAAACTACATGCACTGAGTAAAGACACTATATTAACTTTTTTATCAAGCATACCTTGTCTAAGTCACTTTTAACTGTTGTATATTCAGCACACAAAATCATGACACATAGATGGGGCCACAAAGAAGAAATCTACTGCGAATCCGTAATTTTTCCATGACCCCGTGTTTTCCTTTTTATAGTGCTTTGCCAATTTAAAGAAGTTATTTAATGGTTATCTTGACTCTAAATATCTGCTCCTAAATATCTGAATAAAAAGCTGAGTTTATGAAATCAAATATTCACTGGATCATCTGCTTGACCACACGTGTAGATGCAAAAAAATTCTTCCAATTAGATTAACATTGGAACTTCAAGGTCCACTGGGGCGAAGCCCAGGTAACTTATGATGATTCTGGTATTTTTCCTTGCGTCCTTGGCCCTCAAGCTTTAAAATGAGCCATTATACATTACCCTATCTTTCTTCTAACTCGAGATATTTCGTGGGGGACCGATTCGCTTACGGAATTATATATATAGATTACAAAAATTTTGACATCATATGGGCTAATTTTGTGAGCTTTTTAGGCTAAATAAATGATTTCTTAAAATATAAGACTGAATATTTTTAAGTGGTTATCACAATTTCTTCGATGTTCGATTTTGATATCTTAAATTTGTTGAATATATCTGCGGAGAATTTTGGAATGGTTCCTCTTGCGCCAATTAATAATGTAAAAATTTTGATGCTATTTAATTTATATTTTTCTTTGTAGTAGTTGGTTGATAAATCTTCAGTTTTTCTTCATTAACTTCAATTGGTTGGTTTTTATTATTTTCAAATCGTATGGTAGGATCAAAGATGTACCCCTTATTACCTTTGATGGCTATAATATCAATCCTCCTATGGCTTCCTCGATCAGCAATGCCATGGACTTCTTCATAGGTATTAAAACCACTTTCTTTTAATGCATTGGCAATGATGGACCGGACTCGATGGTGACGTGTGTTGCGCAGGGTTTCGCTATACTGACAGAAACCCAAGATGTGGCCAAGTGTTTCAATCTCACTGTGGCAATGCCGACAGTGGTTGTTGTCTTGCGATCTGCCAGGTAGCGCACACACTGCTGTAACATTGCCAATCATTTTAATGCTGTCACGCCATTCACTGGAGGATAGTCCTTTGTGGTTCCAAATCCATTTATTGCATGGAGGATAGTCTTTGAATAGGGGTACACCTTTGCCTTTTTGGGGGATATTTTGCCCACTCCTCAAACATTGCTTCCCTTAAACTTGTTCTTATTTTGCTGCCGTCAAGTGTTTTTCCTCGTATTAATAAACTGTTCTTTCATTTGAAGGCCTAGTCGGGTCAAACTGTAGTTAATTTCATCTTCAAAATTTTTTGTTGCATCTATATATATTTGTTGCACTGAATCTTCAAGGTTGTGATGCAGTTAAGTTGTTGAATTACTGCTTCCCATTTAGCTCTAAAAAATTTAGTCTCTGATATTTTTGTTAAATTTGGCAGATTGTCCTTGACAAATAGCAAACATGACATGACAAACAATGATGTTAAGGTAAGTATTTCAAGAGCAGTGAAGAGTAGTTTGCAATGGGTTTGGTTATGAATGCGACATTAATCTTACTGCCTTTTTCTGCAAGCTAAAAATTCTGTCAATGGCATAAGAACAGTTAGCCCACACTGAGGTTCTATATTACATAAACTTTGGATGTGTCCGTAATAAATACAGAGAAGTACATCAGGAGAAACACTCCCTTAGTGATCTTGACATGAATATAGAATACCCTTTGCAATTTTGAAGCCAAATAATCAACGTGTGTTTGCCACATAAGATTGGACTGCAAATGAAACCTCAAGAACTTAAGTGATGTGGCATTGCTGGAACTACTGCCCAGACACACTGTTAGATCCTGATCTTTCTCAGCATTCAGGCAGAGTTTGTTTGCATTGCATCACTCAGTAATAAGGGTTGACTTAGAACTAACCACATCATTACATCTTTTAAAGAGTTTCATTTTTCACTTATTGCTAAATTGTCAGCAAAAATAAAACATTTGATGTACCGGTACTGATCATTAATATTACAGTCATTAATGTACAATATAAATACCTCCGTCGCAGCAGTCCTGCATACTCAGCGAATTTCCGAAGGAGAAGAAGATAGGGATTTTGTATTTTCCCCATAAACACATAGGAATGAGTATACAGGTTTGCTGCCATGAAATATTGTTAGGAAATGTTAGTTGTTATGAAATGTAATGGTTAGGTAAGGTAAATATCAAATTGTATCAATATTTAGCACTTTTTATTTTCCCAATAAACTCTATGGTGGTGAGTATGAAGGTTTTGCCGCCATATGAGTGTTGTTAGCAAATACCAGTTAAACCCCACCGAGTGAATGTACATACCAAATTTTATCAAGTTATGCTAATAAATAAGCGAGATACAGGGTTTTGTTGATTTTCCATAAGATTAACATGGGAAACCTATTTTTGGGTTTTCTCCGTAATCTGTTAAGTCAATGTAATAAAATAAAGGCTATTTAAACCTTATCATAGGCTTTAATTCACAAAACTGTAGTAGGATTCAGAATACAGACAAGGAAGTTAAAACAATTACATATAAACAAAACAAATAACATGTGGCAAACTTGACAGCTGTTGTATAAATATTATAACATTCTCCCCTTCCTTAAGACACGACGTAGTCCTTCAGGTAACCAGGGAATTTTCGAGATCTAGAACTTTGTCTTACGGTATCTTGAGGTAAACTGCAATTCAATGAATCGTGTACTTCTGGTTGACCAGGGGATGGAGGTAGAGAGTCAGAATTTTCTATAATTTGTTCGGGCTCTTGACATGACGGTTCTTGATATGTACAAATTTCTTCATTTTCAGACTGTGTGTTACTATCCTCATTTTCTTCATCAGTAGAATGATGCATTTCACCAGCAGGAGCAAGATGTCGAGTGGAGACGGTTGTCTCACGTCCATCTGGATAACGGATATGAGCGTATTCTGAATTTCCATCCACAAGAGTTACCTCCTCTACTAAAGGGTCAAATTTTGAGCGTCGATCAAATCGGCGAAGGAGAACAGGCCCAGGATTTAATAGCCAAGACGGAGTCGAGGTTCCATTTGTTGAACGTCTAGGGAAGGTAAACATTCGTTCATGAGGGGTGGTATTAGTTGCGGTGCACAATAGAGATCGTATTGCATGGAGTGCGTCAGCCAAAACTTCTTCCCAGCGTGATATATGCAAACCACGATCTTTAAGGGCAAGTTGTATTGTTTTCCTTATAGTCCCGTTGTAGCGTTCGACTTGACCGTTCCCTTTTGGATAGTAAGGAGTTGTTCTACTAGTCGCAACCTCATGAGCAGTCAGCCATGATTTTAATTCTTGTGACATGAATCCTGAACCTCGATCTGAGTGAATGAACGAAGGAGCTCCAAATATTCTGAACAATTGTTTTAGAGCAATGATAACAGAGGAAGCTGAAGTGTCTTTACATGGAAAAGCAAAGGGAAAACGTGAGTACTCATCAATTATAGTAAGAATGTACCTATTTCGAGAATTTGAAGGAAGTGGTCCCTTAAAGTCTAAATTCAAGCGGTTCAAATGGAGCTGATGCTTTGATGAGAGTACCCTGATGTTTATAGAAATTAGGTTTCACTTCAGCACAAATACGCCATGCAGCTGTAATTCTCCGTACATCTTCCATAAAATAAGGAAGGTTCTTGCAGCGAATCCAATGGCATAGTCTTGAGACTCCCGGGTGACACATTGATCTATGGAGAGAAATTAGTTTAGCATCCGAGGAAACTGTGCTAGAAGATATGAGTCCAACTCTAGATAGAGCATCAGCAGCATAATTGTCCTTCCTTGGGCGGTACACAATGTCATATGAAAAACAAGAGAGATAAAGTCGCCACCTTGTAATTTTATCATTTTTTATCTTACTTCCATGTTTCATGTCAAACATAAACGCCACAGAGCGCTGATCGGTAATAAGGCGAAAATGTCTGCCTAAGGAGGAATTTATTGCTGACAGGAGATAATGTATTGGACTGTGTACATGAGGTAATAGTTTATTTGGATTGTTTTATTCAAAAGATTTTTGCTATTGTTTTATTGTATTTGAAAGTGTATTTTTTTTTGACATAGCCAATGCATCTTTGTAATGTCACTTCTGGCCAAATAAATGACTTATGACTTTCCAATACCGAATGGCCTCGACAATGGCGTATGCTTCTTTTTCGATGGAAGAATGTCGTTTCTCCGAGTCAGACAAAGTTCGGGAGAAGAATGCCACAGGACGATCTAGTTGGCTTAGAGTTGCAGCTATAGAAGTATCAGAAGCGTCGGTCTCCACGCAAAAGGGAATGTCGGTATCAGTAGATGTCACAAAAGATTTCTCAATATCTTCTTTTAAGTTTTGAAAAGCTGACAGAGCTTCGGCAGAGAGAGGAAAGGTACACTGTGTTAAAGGTTTAATTTTATCAGAAAAGCGCGGAATGAATTTGGAATAATGGGAAAACATCCCAATAGCCCTTCTGAGAGAGGATGCGTCTGTTGGTGGTGGGAACTCTTTTAGTGGTGTTAGTCGTTTTGGGTCAGGTTTTATAACCCCATCACATATTGAATGGCCTAATAAAGTGATATTACGTAAAGAAAATGAGCTTTTCTCATGATTGATTTTCAAGTTATATTTTGTGGCCGCTTGCATGAATTTCTTTAGATTTTCATCGTGTTCACTTTGAGTGCGACCACAGATGGTGATATCGTCGAGATATCAAAGTGTCTTTAAGCTTTTCTTTATGTATTACCTAATCCATGGTGCGTTGAAAGGCCGCAACTCCGTTCGTGGTGCCAAAAGGGATTCTTGTAAACTGGTAGAGTTCTCCAGCAGCCTCGAAAGCAGTATACAAGCGGTCTTTTTCCGGGATTGGCACCTGATGGTAGGCGCTTTGCAAGTCTATAGTGCTGAAAACTTTATATCTAGCTACTTTAGAGACTATTTCGTTAATAGATGGAATAGGGTAGGCGTCTAATGCAGTGTATCGATTCATTGTACGAGAATAATCAATGACCATTCTCCTCTTGTGGTTTGGAGATGATGTAACAAGCACTTGGGCTCGCCATGGTGAGTTGCTCTTCTCAATTATACCATCACTTAGAAGCTTATTTACTTTGGCATCTATAAATTGAGAATCATTGAGTGAGTGGCGTACAGATTTTATAGCTATTGGTTTGCAGTTAGGAGACAAATTTGTGAACAAATGAGCTGGTTCAACGTTTGCTGCAGCTAAGGTACTTACTACCTAGGGAGTCTTTCCTCCACCAAACTCAAAACTTACAGAGGAGTGGAGTTGTAATAAATCTCGACCTATGATAACCTCTGAACAAAGGTTAGACATGACAGAGAGATTGGTAATTGGATATTTATGGCCGAGCATCTCAAGATTCGCCCTACAAGTACCTTTTATTTTAATTTTATGTGTATTAGAGGCTAATCCTACTTCTTCGTTTGTTTTGAAAATTCTAAGGTTGAGTTGGCGAGCTATATCTTCATCGATTAAACTAATGTCACTCCCTGAATCTAACATCCCACATAGTTGAAACCCATTTACTATAACGGTTGTTTTAACTTTTGACTTATGTGTAACAGGACAAGATATAATAGATATAGAATTTTCAACACTCGCTGTGTTTTCTTGGAACGGCAAACATTATGGAAGTGACCCGATTTTCCACAATTGTTGCATACTTTGTCTTTAGCAGGACATTTACTGCGATGATGCCTAGGGCCACCACAGAAGTAGCATTTTGCACGCATCGCTCCTACAGTTTGGTCATTTTCATTACGAGCGGCTTCCACACTACCTTTACTGCTAGTTTGAACGTTATCTGTAACAGCATTTATTACATGACTAGGTGATTTGTAATGCTGTGAATGTATCTGAGCTAACTCTAAAGAGCGAGCTTGACTATGTGCATCAGATAAAGAAAGACTTTCATTTTCAAGCAAGCGTTGGCGTATTATTGGATTTAGTAATCCCCTAATAAATAAATCACGGATACAATCATCCCGGTTTGTCTCAGCTGTAACAGCTTTAAATTGGCAGTCTTTACTAAGCAGCTTTAAAGCCTCTAGGTACCTATCTATTGATTCATTAGGCTGTTGTCGACAAGTGAAGAGAGTATGTCTGGCAAAGACTTCATTTACGGGTTTGACAAATATATTTTTGAGAATATTAATTGCTTCGTGATATGTATGACATTGACTTACATACTCATAAATCCTTGGTGAAATGTAGTTTATGAGAAGGCGCAGTTTCTCCTCATCATTTGCAGTTGTGCTTCTAACAAAGTTTTGAAATCTATGTTGCCAGTGGTTCCAGTGAGATGAAGCATCATTTTAATCAGGATCTAAATCTAATGTGTCTGGTCTTAGTAGTAGTCGGTCCATGATGATGAATTCAGTTGTGAATTAAATTGTAATAAAATAAAGACTATTTAAACCTTATCATAGGCTTTAATTCACAAAACTGTAGTAGGATTCAGAATACAGACAAGGAAGTTAAAACAATTACATATAAACAAAACAAAGAACATGTGGCAAACTTGACAGCAGTTGTATAATAGTATATTTCGTCACAAGGGCCGAAAGTGGCGTTTTGCCGGCCCCGAGATCGTGTTTCAAGTTCGAGACGAAGTCGAGAACTTGAAACGATCGAGGGTTGGCAAAACGCTTTCGGCCCAAGTTATGAACGATATTTTTCATCACACAACACAATTCAATAAATTCTAAACAAGTAAAAAATTACTTTTTCGTTCATAACAAACAAAACATAACCTCAACTTCAACTAACCTAGAGAGATGTACTGTTTGAGTTTCTGGTTGCTATTCAACCACTTCACATCAGCTAAGGCCACCAAAACTAATACTCTAACGGTAAGTGACTACAGCTGATTCCAATGGAAAAGCACTATTTTCTCATCTACGTCATACATATTTAACAGTTGCTATCAGCTGAACCTACTAACTACGTCACTGATTTGTGATTTGTTGTTGTTGTTGTAAATACCTTCTAATATTCTATATTTCTCTGCTACCGTTTCCATTACCGCCCTAGGCCGGCAAAACAGGTGGTTCGTTGGTAGAAGTGAGGTTCGAAAACAGGTGATATCGATGTAGTGTGATGAAAATATTATAACAGTCAAGTTAAAAGTTCAAAATACTGAATTGTTTGTTTTTTGAGCTCTTTCAAATGGTTTTAGTTAAAATTGTTGAATTTTCAAAATTGAGGTCCAAAAATGCCAAAAACCCATTTTTGACCACTTTGAAACACCATAATACCCCGTTCCCATAAAAAGACAATGCTGGTTCATGAATTCATGAAAATAGACCTGGTCTTACTCCTTCATGCTAAATTTCATCAAAATCGGAGATCCCCTTCAAAATTTATCAGTACCACGGACACACACACATGTATCTGTCTCTGAAACCCATCACCTGTGATAGGATTGCTAGTCCTCTCAGAATTGAAAGTCCTGAACATAGGATGAAGTTAATTTAAGTTTAAGATTGGGTGTGAATTCTAGTGATGTTCGTTTAATGATTTCATAGCCTATATTTTAAATCTCGTAATAATATTTTCTTGTTGACTCGTGGGCCCTAATTCATTGTTTGTTTTTAAAATTTCAGATCGATAATGCTTGGCGGATTAAGTCTGGAGAAAAATTAGCTGTAAGTGCTTTTGAAATTGAATAAAGTAGCACATATGTAATACAATGGACTCTCTTTTAACTGGCAGGCTCTACTAACCCGTACCAGTCGAGCCACTCGATTTTAGGCTTTATACAGTTAAGTTCAGGCGCAAAGCGACCTTGACAACTAGCACTAGCGCTGCCATTGCGTTGAACTGGACGTGCCATTTTCTTTGTCATTCGCAGTTCGTCTGAACCTTACGCAGTGCTGTTATAATGATGACTACAGCTTTTGTCAAGTAAAAGTAATTTTGTTAGCATTTCCATGAAAACTATAAGCTTTTGATTATCAGGAAAAGGGAATAGCTCCAAGGATGCCGGATAAAAGAGGGTCCACTGTATCTTGATTAAACTGTTGCTGAAAAGTAAAACTAGAATTTAAGGTACAGTATTGCAATATTTAATGTAGGCCTCAGGAGGTATTTTTCTTGGCGTCTTGTTAAGAAAATAAAATAGGATATTATTTTGCTAATTGGAAGAGTTGAACATTTTGTAGCCTAACATAAATTTTTACTGACAATAAAAGTGCTAAAATAAATGTAAATGCTTTAAAATTGAAGTAAACTTAGCCTAATAATCGAGTAGGCCTAATTGTTTTTATAGTGAACTTAGTTAAAACATAGAGAACACAGACATTTGGAGCCAACCAATGCAGGATCTATGCCAACACTATCCGGTAAATTTAAGTTACCGTGCTATCAGTAGTTGTAATTGTTTACAGGAATGTCTGTCATGCCGCCATGGCCATGCTCTCAACTCAAAACTCTACATTGACAGCCCGGAGTCAAAATGTCCCGACTTTCTTGACTCGCCCTTGGATGAGATGGTAGCCGCCCACCTCAGGTAGCCTAATTTAAACCTTTTAATGATTTACAACCTTCTAAAGATTTACAATTAGATTTGTTGCAGTACAGTAGAACCTCGATAGTTCGACTCTCGATAGTTCGACACTCCTGATAGTTCGACATGGTCCATGACAACTTAACATGTTAATAATGACCAATAGTGTCCATGTCGGAGCCTGACAAAGGTGAAAATGTAAACAAATTGGCGAATGATTTAAATGTTGTTTATGTTAAAGTTCAATTAGGTTATGGTTTCACTAAAATTTAGAGTTTCCTAAATTAAAATAATGATTTTTATACTCCCAGTGTTAAAATTTCCCATATACTCCCTATAGTTCGACATTTCGATAGTTCGACACCATTGACTATGAATACACAACATTCATAGCCAATACATACATACATAAACAATACAAAACAATACATAGCCAATTGTGTATTCATAGTCAATGTCGACACTCTCTAAGTCCACAAAGTGTCGAACTATCGAGGTTCTACTGTATCAGAATTCTTTTTAGGCAACTTTAGTAATTTGTAAAATTTTTTCAAGTGTAATATTTATTGGTGCAAAAAACTATTAAAATAGAGTAAAAATACTAAAATTATGTAGAAATACTAAAATATTATAAACTGTACATGAAATATGGGGACCTCTTTTTTAAAATTTTATTCATGGTAAAATCAAAGAAGCTTTATTATTAATTCATAAAATAGACATACCGGTACTGGTATTTTTTGCTAACACCATTTTGTTTAATCAATATTAATACAGATTGTTCAACACTACAATATTGAAAATATCAAAGATCCTTCTTTCCTATTTTTCTTCAGACTGTTGCCTAAATATTATAAGTAAAAATGTGAAATTCCCAGTAAGTGTCCTTTGTTTAAATTGACTAAATATAGTTGTTCTGTTTCTTTCTCTAATAGCTACTGAATTTTACTTCTTAGATGTATAAAGGAGATCAGCAAGCAATCTTATAACTCCGCTTTTGAGAGTCAGAAGACTGTCACACAATGTGTGTCAAATGCGTTGAAGCAGACAGACGACAATTGGCTGTTGCCTGTGGTCAAAACTGCATGTCTGGACTTGCGTCTCATCGCTCTAAGGCTATTGAACGTCCCGGGTGTCGGAACAAAACCTCTAGAAACAGCGGCAGAACATCTCATGAGTTTGTTTCGTACCTGCCAGTCTGACAAGTAAGTGGTGGTTTGTTAATTTTTCCTTATTAATTTTGCCTTCATTTAAGGAGAATTTCCGTCAAGGAACAAGGTTAGTGAGATTGGGTTAAATCCATCAAAAGGTAAGATGTCAAAGCAAGATTTATTTGAAAGATGTTCAATTTACCTATAACTCCCTAAAGAGGAAATTTTTATCTAGTTCTGCAATAGTGAATAATACAGACATAATTTATGAAAGCTTTGATTTTACAAACGATTGTACATTATTGCAATTTTGGAAGTTATAATGTAAGTTTATATAACATTTTTATAGGTTGTGTTATAAATAATTAAAGTCAAACTATCATTTGCTCATTCTGCCACAATCAATATTTCTGCCATGCCGTCCTTTCTGTCATGGTAATTTTTTCTGCTGCGGTTGATCTTTTTGCCAAACCAAGCTTTCTGCAGCAAACGCAATCCTCCTGTGACAAAGTCACGCTGGAAATTGTTCTTGGGGCCTGTTGCCTAGTAGGCTGAATAATCTGACCATGGTTCGCACTCAACCATGAAAACCTTAAAACCGCGAATTTCGTCCATCATAAAAAACCTGGAGTAAGCCATGAATTTTATAACAAAACCTTAAATATTTCTTTTATTTGAGGTAGATAAAGTGTATGTCTTTGCACGAATCCCAGTATTTGGTCCGCGCTGTAGGTGGAGAACTACGGGCGGAACCATTGAACGGAGCACGTCAACATTGCAAATTAACTGAGCTGAATCTGAGTAAACTTGGAACTTTCAGTGCCAATGAAGCATTTATTCATAAAACAAAGTTAATTTTATACTTTTCATTGGAACTGGAACTGCTTCATCCATCACTGTTGCCATTATAAGAGATTTCAACCAACGTAATTGGTTCTTGGAACTACTTTCACTTTTACTGTAATCTCGGTGACGACACATTGTGATCAATATGCATGATTGGAAGATCGGTAACCAAGATAACCTGTTGTTTGAGCCTGTGATTGGTGATCGGTAACTATGGCAACCTGCCGTACGCACTGCGTGCACAAATTCAGGAAGAAAGGTCGAATAAAATTCAAAGGGAGGGGTTGATCATGATGTCTGAGTTTGTTTTGGACTGTCGATGGTTGAGTTCCGTTCCCATCCTTATCACTTTACCGAAATACAACCACATCCAATCAGTGTGCCATTGTTATGAATTACATAGGACACTTATTTTGGAATGTCACTAATATGTCGCATAGCTGTATAGTATAGCCCTTTTTATTATTAAATTGCAGGATACTTTAATAACGTAATAAAAGACAGTGTCTAACTGTCTTTATATATAAGAATATTGCGTGTTTAGGTAGGACATAGCACATAGCAGTGCTGGATTATTTAATGTGACTGTGTGAATCGTTGTCCCAGATGATATGTTTTCACTCGCATCTTATCTATTTTCATGAGTTATCAAAGTACAGTAGAACCTCGATAGTTCGACTCTTGATAGTTCGACACTCCTGATAGTTCGACATGGTCCATGACAACTTAACATGTTAATAATGACCGATAGTGTCCATGTTGAAGCCTGACAAAGGTGAATATGTAAACAAATTGGCGAATGATTTGAATGTTGTTTATGTTAAAGTTCAATTAGGTTATGGTTTCACTAAACTTTAGTGTTTCCTAAATTCAAATTATGATTTTTATACTCCCAGTGTTAAAATTTTCCATATACTCCCTATAGTTTGACATTTCAATAGTTCGACACTCTCTAAGTCCACAAAGTGTCGAACTATTGAGGTTCTACTGTACTTTGATCAGGCTTTACGACAAAAACCTGGCCTGCGTTTCACTCTGATACCTTAACAAATATAATTCAACCTGTTTTAGATGTAATATAGGATGTTTTTTCTATAATATCAAGAGCCTAAATATTTTAATATATGTACATTTTTGTAGTTATCAAAACAAAAATAAGTTCCTAAAGTTGGAAGTAGACCCCAGAATTTTTTATTATAATAATTTTTGGTGCAATTCGGCTGACTTTTTGCAATTTGCATGACCGTCGTTCATAAGATCATTGCACTCTCACCCCTCCCCCCACCCACGTATCAGGCCCAACTTGACCCGAATGTTTTTATTTGATCGTCGAGGTACGCAACTCCTCTCCTCCCTCCCACGCTTGAGTTACGCACCTATCGTCGCTATCCTGTCCCAATCCTTATCACTGTTATGAATTTTACATTATCTTTGAGTGTTAATTCCTGCAATTATGACAATTTCTAAAAGCAAACACGCTTATATACTTCTAGGCTTAACAGAAAAGTTGTGAAAAGAAGCAAATAACAAAAATACAGAAAGGTCAATTAAAAAAATAACAGGTGTAAGAACCAATATATACAACAATATATACAATATATACAACAATATACAACAATATATACGACAAGACGTCTAAGAAAGGTGGGGGTAGGCTTGTTGGAACACAAATTTTATGCCATTTTAGTAGTCATGGAGTAGTGGTCGCTTGAACAACGCTAGTTTGTTATAAAAACGTATTTCAATATTGGTGATTCAATCATTGCTACTCAGCGTCAGTTTCGTGCATTCTTTCAATTAGGTCAACATTTAGAAGTTCTGTATCCTAGCACAATTATGCAGTGGGCTACTAACTTTAGATAAACTTGTTTTGAGTTGAAAATGAAGCCAACAGGCCTTCCAAGGTCAGTGCGGACGCCGGAGAACATGGATAGAGTCTATGCTGCTGTGTGGAAAATTGCTGGCTGCGTCGGCCTGCCAGAAAACAAGCTAGTGCTTTGCTAGTTTCTACGCATTTTGTTAAAAAAATTGTACAAGCACACTAAATGCTTTTAAGGGAGGGTATTTCAAATCCATCACATTGTTGTGTACACCAGGACACCCCAAGAATCGAACCCGTGAACTCTTGAGCCAGAGTCCAGCCAGACGCTGACTGGTTTTGCTAGCGAGATGCCTTGAAAATGGCTGACCCCTCGGTTTGACAAATGTTACGAATTAATTGGCTATTGTTCAGTAATTTAAGACCATTGACCATACAAAGCGAAAAATATTTGACAAACAAATGATTGATTTAAATGCTGATAAAGAAATTTTAATGTTCACTGACGAGGCGCACGAAATACGCCCTGATAACTAACATGCGTTACTAAACATGTCTAATGTAAACATGTAGGTTAGGCGACCACTACTCCATGACTACTGAAATGGCATAAAATTTGCTTTCCAATAAGCCAACCCTCACCACCCTCAGACGTCCTGTCGCTGTAGTGCCCGAAATAAAATATATCAGTTTTTTTTGCCGCACCCTGTTGTTTACATACGTTTCAAAATAAGATATAAAAAGATGGTGTTTTTTGTTGTAAATTGGCGTTTTCACTTCCTTTTTTTATAACTTTGTCATGAGAATTTTTTGTTAGCCTATAATAATTTTAATAATTGATACATTTGATTAACAATTATTATAACCAATATTATAATAACAATTATTATTATATTGAAAGAAAGAAGAAAAAAGCAATGAAAAAAATAATTGAAAAGACAGAAAAACGTTATTAGATTATTAATCAATAAAATTTACAATGATCTTGGTAAAAAATCAGGATAGTGAACTTTTAAATAATGAAACATATAAAAAGACTTTTATGTATATTCTTCTTCTACCTAATGTAAATTCCCATACAATGTAAATTACTGTCAGCGGAATAAAATTTTATTATTATTATTTCTGGTGTTTAAGCAATGGGATTTTCGTTGATTGTCCTGACATTTTTACCAGTCTGTTTAGGAAATCGAGTTGGCCTATCCAAATTTTACATAAATCAGTGAAATCTATTGAAAGTTCTACTAAAATTGTTGTTTCTGAAATACAATAGAGTCTCTTTCCTTATAGTTAATTCACATGAAGTCCTCATCAGATGTCAATTACAGTCTTAGCTCTATTGTTATATAATTATTTTTTTAGGCAACCGATCAGATTAGTGGAAGTACAGTAGTAAGGAAATTATTTATTTAAGACTTAAATTATTCATTTAAGTAGATGATCAACAATGCAGGCAAAAGGAGTAACTTTCTACCATCATTCTCCTTTTTCGTGTGTTGTAGCTCGTGACTGGATTCGCTTTTTAGAGTTATCTAATTCAATGTTTACAATTTTTTTCTTTTGCCGCGCGGCATACCAAGGTTTATAGAGACCTCAGACAGATGCAGTAAGGCAAGTGTCGATGAGCGCTGTTGCTCGTACAGTCTTCTACTTATTGTGTTGGCCACAGAACAGTCTGAAATATAAAATTTTATCAATTTTTTATGGCACAAAGTTATTATTGGCATTCTTTTATGATAAAGCTGTCATTGGTCTAGAATCTGTTTTACAAAGTGACTCCTCTAGGACAATGTTCTGATTTTTCAACCGGTTTGCATTTGGTTTAAAACAATGATACCTATTATAATGATGTTTAATACCTCTTATGACATCAAACATCAGTATCATCATACCATCATCGGTGCTTATTTCAACAGTCATGACATGCCAAATAAATCTTAGTACCGGTAAGCTTATTGATCAAACCTAGCTATAGTAAACTGACATTAATATGAATAGATAGTACATAGTACAGTAGAACAGCCAGTAGGATTTAAGCTTGGAACAATAGAGTAAGAGGGATATTTGAGCCATTATTTACTACAGTCTATTAGCGAATTTCCCTATAGGGAATACGCTATTACGGTAGTAGCCATGGTAAGACCTAAGCCCAGGACCACTTTACTTTTTCATTTTGAGGTCCCCAGAAGCCAAAAACACCATTCGTTCATTTTCATATATATGTATATATATATACATATCTATCTATATATCTATCTATATATCTATGTGTCCGTGGTACTGATAACTTTTGAAGGGGACCTCCGATTTTGATGAAATTTTGGTATGGAGGTGTAAGACCAGGTCTATTTTCATGAGTTCGCGAACCAGCATTGTCGGGTTATGGGAACGGGGTTTTATGGGGTTTCAAAGGGGTCAAAAATGGGTTTTTTGCATTTTTGGACCTTAATTTTTAAAATTCATCAATTTTAACTGAAACCATTTAAAAGAGCTAAAAAAAACAAACAATTTGGTATTTTGAATTTTTATCATAGCATAACTGGTTACGGGGCAAATCCAAAAATGTGTTTTCCATGTTATTCTTATGGGAAATCAAGAAAACCCTATATCTTGCTTATTTATTGACGTAACTTAATCAAATTTGGTATGCACATTATCTACATAAGGTTTAACTTATACTTGCTTACAAAACCCATATGGCGGCAAACCTACATACTCACCCCCATGGGGTTTATGGGGAAAATAAAAAATTGCCAGAGTTTGATACAATTTTGTGTTTACATTCACCAATTATTGATTAACTTAGATTTTCTAACAACACCCAATGGCAGAAAACCTACATACTCGATCCTATGGTGTTTTTATGGGGAAAGTAAATAATCTGAAATTCCATTGGAAATTCGCTGAGTATGCAGGTCTGCTGCGACGGGGGTATTTTAACATTAGGCCTATAAGCCTTGAAATATAACTCGACAAATGAATTTGCACTTCTATTCAATTAAAATTATTGGATAATCAGGTGTTCCATTAAAATTAATTTGTAATGTAAGCTCGATGTTTTTGGAAAAGCACCCTCTCTCCCCCTGCCCATCCCAGCTTTTTTTGGCCATTCGTCAACTTATTTGGCGAGACTTATAGTTAATCCTTTGCCCCAGAGTGGTCAAGTCGCTGTCTTACATGACAACTTCAATTGGACCTATTCAATAGATTAACAATATTACTTAATCGATCTTACGTTAACTGTAACTGCGCTGTATGTTTTATAGAAACATATGTTAGTATTAAACATAAAATCTGCGATCACTAAATTTTTCTCATAACCCAAGAGTCAAAAGTGCTTTTTACAAAATTAAATCAAAGAACTTCGGGGGCTTAAGTGTATTCTCTTGCACTTTGATTCAATTTTCTTCTAAAATTGTTTAATTAATACACTTACAGTGAAAGTTTTCCCAGAGTCTTGTCTGAGGGTACTAGTGTTTTAAGAGGTTATCTCCAAGAATGTTTCTTCAAACAAGATACAGAAATTTCATTAGAAAGATCATAAAATGTAAACTGAAATTAAAATTGAAACTATAGAAATAACTGTGATTTGAATTTTTACCTTGAAAGATTGTTAACTCCTAAGATTGCTTTACTAACTACGGTAATTTGTTTTTTGCAGCCGGGCCTTTGAAAGGGACAGTAAAAAGCTGGGAATGTTATGGTTAGTGAATCAGCTGTTTAAGATCTACTTCCGTATCAACAAGCTCCATCTGTCCAAGCCCCTCAGCAGAGCCATAGAAGCGTCCGTGTTCAAAGACAGATTCCCCATCGGCCATCAGGTCACCTATAAATACTTTATGGGCAGGAAGGCCATGTTCTACAGTGACTACAGCACAGGTAACAGAGCATTTTTATTTCCTCATCTTTCCAGTAATTAATTGGACAGAAAAACTATGATTTTGCCTTAACTAGGTTTTGTAGAATTGAAATTGCTCCAATATTTGAAATGTTTTATTTGATTTTCCCATGTCGTCTTGATTGATCATCTTTTGGCATGAAACCTGTCAATCTGTCATTTTTTCCTATCTCTAGCTGTGTCTTTAGCACTTCCAGACTCTGAAGTTTGTCAAAAGTTGGTGAGGGCAGCTGAAAAGGTTAGGTTAGGTAATTGGACAGCATTCAGGTTTTCACTCAAACAGTTTTAACCTGTGAGATGTGGAAGGTTAAAATTTCTATATCTTGTATTGTACGAATGTTCATGAGTCTTTACAAGGGGTTCTTCTTTAACAAAAGAGATAACCTCAGAGTATGATGCATTGCCTAATCAAGATATGAAATCAGCCGAAAATAGACAGTGAAATATAATGAAGAAATATTTTTTAGCACAAAAATGTTTGAAGAGATTTGTTTGTATTACAATACGAGAATACGCTTGAAAATTTTAAGTTGAAAAGAGATTAAGTTGAAAATTTGACTTAAATTTCGACTTACTTGATACAAGATTACTTGAATTTAAGCAGTACTGTATCAGAACTGCACAAGCTAAGCAAGATTAATTTTTAAATACACCTGTCTGATGAATATAAAACTAGTATTTACCATAAGTTTATGTGAAATTATTTCTATAACTAGCAGACAGCCCGTCAAAAATGACGGGTAATTTTCATGATTATTCATGAATTTGATGTTTACATTTGAAAAATGGTCACAGAATTTATTAATACACCGACATCATAGTAATAAAACTAAAGTTTTTCCACTTCTTTACCAATGTGAACAGTTATCTATATATTAATAGGCAAACATGTTTCCTTTCCTCCTTTTTTCTCAGCTTGTGGGCAACGTAAAAGGAACCCTCGCATACCGTTTGAAAGGTTGAGCTTGTAGATTGAGCAGAATTTTGATTCACATCGACCTCCGAGACTACGCCATACAGGCTTTGAAAGTTTTAATGTTAATCTTATGGGAGAAGGATAATTGATTGATCATGAAACGCTGTTGTAATAACAAATCATAGCAAATCAGGAAGAACAGTTTGTTTTATCTATAATTTTTTTAAACTAATTAGCCCAAGATCAACTAAATATTTGGTCGAATTTCGACCAGTGGGCGATTTCTTAGTCTATATATTAATAGGCAAGAATGTTTCGTTTCCTCCTCTTTTCTCATTGTGTACACAATGAGAAAAGACGACGATGCACACGTGTGCATCGTAGGAGAAATCCCCGCATACCGTTAGAAAGGTTTAAGTTCTGGAAATGAGCAGAATCCCATTCTAATTCACTGTGGACTTCAGGGCTACGCCCTACAGGCTTTCAAAGTTCCAATGTTAATCTTATTGAGAAACGATAATTGCTGATTGATTCATTAGACAGCCATTGTAAAAACAACTGCTAGAAAAAGAGGAAGAACAGATGTTTCAGTTATAAAATGTTTTTAAAAACTTCTTGGGTCCAGATCAACTAAAATTTTGGTCTAATTTTGATCAGCAGGCGATCTCTAGTATATCATTAACAGTTTATAAGTTTAAATAGTTTATGATACTTACTATAATATAGTTTTACAATAGGCCTATGAGACTTTACAAAAAAGATAATGATTAAAGGTTTTTTTAACGTATTTCTATATATTCCATTCCAGATGTATGGTCAATTAACTTATTGGTATAATTTCGCTTACCCAGAGTCCATTAAGTTTACCAGAATTTGAAATTTGTATCTTTTTTCTTTGTTAAACACTCGAGATTTACCAATCTGATTAAGTGTGTCTTCAACCCCTGGCTTTTTTGCCTCCTTATGTTCTTGTTTAATTTTGTTAGATTTACGCAGTCTTGACGTTCCCATTAGGTTTTGGTATCACCACCATCGCTGAACACCATTCTGAGGGCTCTTCCACAGTGTTTATGCATCTAATTGAACCTTGCTTTCAAGTTCTGACTTGAATTTTTCACGCAATGGTATATAGAAGTACATTCTTGGATGTACTAAGTGCTACTGCATTGTCCTCTCTAAGTCAATAGTGTAGACTTATTTCTTCCAATATAAGACTTAATTATTTCTTCCAAATCATAGTTCTGCATTTTCACATTTTTGCACTCTATTGTTTATTATATCAGTGAGAACAATAAACCAACTGTTAAACATGTAGAATCATAAGCCTACACGACCTTAAAAGGTTGAAAAATAAGAATATAAGGACGTTATATATATGACTTAGTTGTAAAAAAAAAAAAATAATGGATTAAAATACGGTGGGGATAATTTTACAATCGTAAGATTATGTTTATATATATATTCCAAAACATGAAGCTCATTGATAGTTGAAATATTAATAAATAACACGTAAGTTTAAATGCATAAATTCAATCATCTATATTAAATAAACTCTCTTTATAGTATAGCAACCAAAATTTTATTAAAGCATCAGGTGTTAAATATTTTACTGCTTTAAAAACCATTGCAACATTACGTGTCCTTGATTTAATTTGCATCTGTCATCATAGAATTAAGAAGTTGTCTGTTTTTGTTTACAAAAACACTTTGTAAAGCAGCAGTGGTGTCAAATTTCAATGTAAGATATGGATCACCTGGAGCAGTAAACAAATTGACAAAATCACGTCTTAGATTGGTCTAAATAAGGTCTAATTTTCATTTTGCGGCTTTATAAGGCATTTTCCGAGGGATACCATATTTTTCCTATCATCTAGGGGTCATAAGAAATCCATTGACACCAAAACAGACTCGATCCGTTCAGTAGTTCTCTCTCTAGACCCTTAAATGCACTCTTTTATTATATAAGATTTGGAAAATGACATACTTGCTCTTTAACAATTTAACCAAACACCACTCCTACTAACACCAACTGAAACCGATAAATCTAAAAGGCAATTTTAAAGTTATACTGTAACCATTTTCATAATATTGTGTGTTGTCTACATGGCCACTCCAAACATTCCATGTCAGCTTTACCTTTTAAACAAATTATTAAATTAAATCATAATTAACTAATTTATTTCAAATATTTATCTCTTAACCGGAACTTGATCTCCTTCACACTGCATGTATACTAACAATGTTAGTTGCACTTACACCAGATACCCTCGTTCTCAACGACCGTTATGTATCCTTTAAAAATCTTTTTTAGGAACATAAGTGCATGACAATCCATGATAGTTACGTAGACTTATAGATTGTAAGATAACTGAAAGGGTAAATATATTATTTTTTTAGTATGGTCAAAATTTTTGATAATCATGGCTGACAGTGAAAAAATAGATTTTGAAAAAGAGCTTGGACGGCTGGTATATTAGTAAAAGTGTTCATACATTCTATGTATTGCTTATACTTAAATAAATGTCTGATATGTTTTTCCAAGACTTAATATTTTGGGGACATTTTTGCCTTAAAGATATCTTTCTATATCTTTAATATTATAGTAATATTATAGTAATAAAATTATTAATCATCTGGTAGTTTATCTTATGAAACTTAAGCCTTTTTATATGTAAAGTAAAAATATTTTGCAAATTATATAACCTTTAGTGCCAAGTGGTACAGAATGTAGAATAGACTGTAAGCAAACTTATCCTTTGGAACAACACTAAACCGTGCAACAATCAGCAGTTCCGTAACATCAACGGCTCTTCAGCACTGGCTATACAATACAATAATGTTCTGGAACTGAGTCAGGAGCTAAAGTGAAAGTGACACAACGCTCATGCAGTACATGATTGTAAGTGCATGATTTGTGTACTGGTGTCTCCTAATTATACAATAAAAAATAACTATTTTAATAAATCGGTAATGTTTTGTTTTAATTTTAGCCAACGAGTATTTAACATTTGCTTTCAACCACTGTCACAAGCTGTCAAAGAAAAACAAGAGACTCATCCTACTGAACTTAGTTCCTGTTAAAATGCTTCTGGTAAGTTCCTAATCACTCACAGTATTCTTACAATTCCAAAGGGAGGGAGAAATGGAGAAAGAGAGAGAGAGGGAGAGAGAGAGAGAGAGAGAGAGAGAGAGTTGGATGTTTACACCCAATATGTGTGTACACTAATGCCGATTTATCATATTTTCTTTTTGTATTATTTCTCTCTAACTTGTTGTAAGACAGCTAAGTTTTGTTTTACAGTCTGTTAAAATAATATTTTTAAGTTAAAGAAAGATAATTCTTGCCAAAAATTGATTTGTAAATATTTTTTTTCTAAATTATAGACGTCATTAAGTTTTGTTTGAAATAGCAAATTCAAGATTAGTAATTGAGATCTGGCGATAACGTTAATTTTAAATAAAATTATTCTGAAATATTATTAACTCCATTGTTTATTTTGTGTAAAGCTCATTGTTGGTGGTAGTGAGTTTATGTTATTATTTAGTAAATTATTGCGGACATTTTCCATTACTGATTATAAAAAAAATTCCCTTACAAATTCAAAAACAAATTTTCCTGTTATGGCTTCCATTGTGTAACTGCTCCACAATTCTTTACACTGTTAATTTTAGATATACAGAGCGTTTATAGGTTTTTATATACCAAAGTATAAAAGTTTAATTTGTATTCCACTTTGTCGTGTTCAGGGCTACATGCCGACCAAAGCTGTTCTGGAGAAGTACGACCTGCTCCAGCTGTGGGAGGTGGTGGTAGCGGTCAAGCGAGGCTGCATATCGGAATTGTCGCATGTCATGCAGATGCACCAGGCGTTCTTCATCCGGTCCAGCATCTACCTCATCATCGAGAAACTCAAGATCATCACCTACAGAAACCTTTTCAAGAAAGTGTAAGTGCTTTAGAAATGCTTATTTGATAATTCATTTCCAAAGATCTCCTTTATATTTCCATTAATCTCATAGATCATGTAAATGAAATATATAAAAATCTACTTACGCAGTTATCTGAAGATATAAAAATAGATTTTGTTTCATGCCAGACATGTTTCAGGTTCATTACAAACAACCCATTTTCAGTGGCAAAACTTCCAATTAAAACATTAAAATCAAGCCCATACTATTGATGGTTTGGGTTCATATTCTACTACTGGAATGTCGAAATTAATTTGAACTAAGTATTACCTTCTGACATTCCTTATCGCTATTGGTAATGTTGCGACGCGTTTCGTCACTACAGTGACATTTTCAAGCATCTTCGCACTAGCGTTTCATCATAAAGTTAAAAAACATTCACACACAACACAAATACATAAATACTGGTAACACATAAAAATACTATTACATCATGTCGACGCGTTGGCCACATTTTTACGCGCGACACGGACGGATGGTTTGCAACGACTGGAACTGGGAGCGGTGTTATCAACGTTGACCTTTGGTTCGTGACGTATTTTCAGGTGCATCGCCGTGTCGAACAATGAATTGGCCTGGCTCTGGCTGTTTACTTTATAATTCAGCACATTACTCGGGTCCCTTTTGAATGCCTTATAAATCTCATAGTTTTCGAGTGTGGACATTTCACTGCTTTTCTTGCATTTGTGAATTATTTTTAAGTTGTCGTTGATGGATTTAAATTGTCGGCACAATTGAATGTTAATAAATATTTCACTAACTAAAGGTTATTATTGACATCATGTTCAATGACAGTGGCGCATATAGTTTCAGCACAACGTTAATTACGACACATTAAAATTGTCAAAATATGCATTTATGCTGTGACAAATAACAGAGAGTGACGTTTAAAAGTGTGATGGCTAATCGAGATTTTACTGTATCCAACAAACAAAACTGAATGTAAAAACAACATAGAACATTTTAAATATTGGTCAACAGTGAAAACTTAGTTCAGATATTTAAAAAAATGTCTACAACACTGAAAAATATATTTACACTTATACTGCAAAGAATACAGAAGGTAAATATATGAAAAGATGGAAAATGACAATCGATTTCGACCGGACACAACGATCATCATCATCAGGTCCAAAGAGAGAAAGAGAGGAAGAAGAGAGAAGAGGATAAGAGAGGGAGAAAGAGAGGATTCTCTCCTTGGGCCTGATGAATGATTGGTGTGTCCAGTCAAAATTGATTGCCATTTTCCACCTCTTCATATATTTACCTTCTGTATTCTTTGCAGTATAAGTGTAAAAATATTTTTGAGTGTTGTAGACATTTGTTTTTAGTTTCTGATTGCAAACAACGCCTGTTATGCTAATTAATAAAGAACATAGTTGATGCAAAATGCGTCAAAAAGAGGCATCCTAAAAACCGAGCACCAAATTATAAAATTAAAGATCCCCGTTGTGTGTTATCCGCAGGTGGTTCCTGTCGGGCAAGACGCACCAGCTGCCCATCAACAGTCTGCTGATCGCTCTGCAGATGATGGAGGGGGAGAGTATGGAGCTGGAGGAGGCTCACTGCATCCTGGCGAACCTCATCCACGAGGGCAAGGTCAAGGGCTATATATCCCTGCAACACCAGAAACTCGTACTCAGCAAGGTTGACCCCTTCCCTCGACTGAGCACGGTCACCTCTCAGTAACTGTCAATGGTATTGTGATATTTTGTAATTAAAGTAATGTTTTATAAGTTGTGTTTAATTCACCCTAATGTGTCGATTTGCTTCCCAATCGGTGAAGGCCATTATATTTTTTCTAATATTATGATTATATTAAGAACTACTAAAAACGTTTATGTTTTTGGTATATTCTATTATCCAACTGTGGTCGCCTCTGTCTGTAATTGTACACAAAAGTAATCTGAACTTCTTTTTACTATCGACGAATTCTTTAATCTGAAACTTTAATTATTGAGCCTAATGTGATGGATAGTCTAGCTGGATAAGACATACTGCGTGTTATGAAGTAAATCCAGTAAATGGAAACGCATTAGACAAAAGAATCTTACGCTCTTGTTAAAAAATACTGATGTTTACTTAATAAACTTACTTAATTAAAACAGAATGAACATGTACTTAATTGGAATAAATAAAAACACTTCATTAGTATACAAAACAGGGTGTCCACATTCTGGAAAGTTAGGGATAGTCAGGGAAGGTCAAAAAAATAAATTCTGATCAGGGAAATAGGCAAAAAGTCTGGAAAGTCAGGGATATCCGCTGTAATGATGGCATATAGGGGAGTTTTCAAAAAGAGATTCCGCATCAGAATAAAATACAAAATCGCAACAGAAAACCAAGAACTTTAATATAAGAGAACTTTAATCCCGAAATTGTCTATTGCCTATTGCTTCAGTCGGCCAAAACCCTGACTATTGTAGCATTTTTTGGGATTCTTCACAAATTTACAACAATTCAACTTATTGTTGTACATTTGTGTTTAGAATATTTCAAATTATTAATCTTTCTCTCTTTTGTTGTTCACTGTACAATGCTTGTTTTAGAATTTGAACTTTAAATTACAGGGTGTCTAGTAGTCTTGAAAATCGGGAAAGTCGGTAATTAGTATTAAATTTAACAATGGTCTTGAAAAGTCGGGAATTAGTCTTGAAACTTAGTGTATGGCTTCATATGGTCAAAATATATTTTTTTCTAAAAACCTACTTTTAGGGTTCCCTACGGCAGTATACCTGCATACTGTATACTACATCTTTCCCTATATTTATCTTAAGAAGAATAGACATTTATTTCCCTATTTATGAGCACATGATGAAATTTTGCTTAGAGGTTTATCTGATCAAAATTAATATTACTAATTTGGAAATTCGCTGAGTACGCAGGTCTGCTGCGATGGGGGGTATTTATTTTATTTTTCTATTGACCATTTTGATGGCTAAACTACTATTTATCCTTTGTTACAGTATTGACTCTAAACATATGTGCTCTAACAGGTTTTTAAAAGATCCAATGTGGATTGTTCCTTTCAACCGTATTATACACACCTATTGCAACACTTTTTAACTGCTGTTTCAAAAATATTGGTTTTTATTCTTTGTTTACTCTTAATTGTTTATTTGTTGCCTCAATGGAAACCGATAAGGGCATTATTAAAAATTAATTTTTAAAAATTTAATTGAAAAAAAAACCTTGAGAATCTCCTTTTGACAGTTGCAAGCGTTTTCATCGGCGGTAGCGAACGTCTTCATCGGCAATCACGAGAATCTCATACTTCACAGTCGGCTGGAATCTCCATGAATGTTGGCTCTTTAACCCTTTCATACCCGAATTATCTACTTTAAATAGAGTGTAGCGGCTGTACTCTCGTAGCAAACTCACTTACTAAGGCCGGGGACACTATCCGGCGAAACGCACGGACGCCGGACTCCGTGTTTTCTGCTGGAACGTTCGAGATTTTGAAGAGCAGAACACACTATCCGGCGAAACGCCGGATGACTGACGACTGCACTCTGACGAGGCCGTCTGGAACCATCTAGTTGAGTCGCAGCAACCATGGTGTCTAGACGGAAGATAGCTGTGCTTTGCCTATTAAGGCACAGAAGAAAAAGGAAACGCCGAAACGCAAAAGAACTGTATGGATTCATCTGATTGTGGAGCAGAGGAGACTGCATGGCGTCTTTTATTCATTGTTTATGAAACTTAGAGAAGACGATTCAAAGTTTTTTAATTACTTTCGCATGTCCATCTCGTCATTTGATTTCATTCGTCCCCCCACCCTATTGTTTGTCCATCGGAACTTGGCGTCTGGCCCCTGGCTACCTGCGGCCGGCTCGGGTCGCTCCCCCGTCTTTATGGTCCTCGCGCAGCTGTTTCAGTGATGAGTCACCTACTGGCATCACTGTTGCTCTCTTTAATATTTTTACGTGTGCCGGAAAATCATATTTATTTTAATATATTTGAAAAGTTCACAAAAAAAAATAAAAATAAAAAAAATGATACCAAACACGACACAATTATGTTTATGATAAATCAGGATTTGTTAATAAATATATCTAAAATAAACATTGTTTGGAAACATAATTGTGGAAATACATACGTTTCTGCTTCTAAACTGTAAACACAATCGTAACATTATGAATACGGGGTTTTAAACAAACACATAGGCATTTTTTACCAAGGTTTAGGTTTAGTATTTGAATATGTGTTTGATGAATATTTCAATAAACAGATGAAAATACATTATAATATAAAAAAATCGTTGACTTCTGAGATTATGTTTTTAACAAGCCCCTTTGTAATTGTGAGTGCCACCCAAGCAATAGATATTTAGTACACAAATTAGGATTTCATTTTTGCAACGGACTCTTCAAAAACCCTTTATTTTCCAAATGCAACACTCATAACTCTCTTTTCACTTGACCGACCACATCTTAATTAAATTATCAACAACCAGATGTTTGTACGAAATCAGATTTTTTCTTTATAAGATATACGAGGTGGAACTCATGTAAATTTTCAGTTTCGTTGATAAAATATTTCTTTATCTCAAACTTTTAAACTGTAAACCTAAAATATTTAAGTTAAATATAGCAGAAATAAACTAAAAATTAATGTCTCCGATGCTGTCTTCCGTGCGTTTTGCCGGATAGTGTGTCCTCGTCCATTTGTACAATGCCCCGCTACCTGCTTTCCGGCAGAAAACACGGAAGACGTCGTCCGGCAAAGTAGAGAATACGTCCGTGAGTTTTGCCGGACGCCGGAACCGGATAATGTGTCCTCACCCATGTATTTCCCATGCACTACAATGTATTTCTACCTCGTCCGGTTCCGGCAGAAAACACGGAGTCCGGCGTCCGTGCGTTTCGCCGGATAGTGTGTCCCCGGCCTAACAGCCTACAATTTTCCTCGCTAGGAGCACGCATTGATCAAAGTCCTAATTTTCGTGTCTACATTGCTGGTCGTGATAGCTGAGTTGGCTAAGGCGTAGGCATCCTTGGCCAGGATGTGTATATCCAATGGTGAATATGTGCTTCGAAGTTGACGAAAAACAGATATTATATTGAGAATAACCAGTGGCGGATCCAAGGGGGGGGCTAAGGGGGCTATAGCCCCCCCCTTGGGGGCCAAGGTGGGGCGCCGCGACGGCCCGGAGCGGGCGCGGGCCGGGTAATGGGGCGCCGGCAAACCAGCCCAAGTTTTTCCGACGTTTTTCAATGTAAACTACTTTGTGTCTGCTATGCACACTGTGAAATAAAAACATCACCCCTAAAAATATTTGTTCTTAAAAATGTTATTATAATGTCCTTTTCTGGTAATTCAACTAGACGACACCATCATTTTAGTGTCTCTATTGAAATCGGTGGGGCACCAATTCTGAGGCTTCCAGAGTCCCTCTGTGTGTGTATGACGAGTCTTTGTATAGTCCCCCCACGGAGATGGGGAGTGACGTATTCCATCCTCAAGTTCAAGGGCCCTTTTACATCGCGTCGAGCGACACCGCGAGGGCTTGCGCCCGCCGCGTGTCGTTCGAATCCTTATTCGAATCCGTGTCGCTGTATACCGTATTGGACGCGCGACAGACGACCGTCAGGCGCCGGGTATAAATGCTCCTATTTAGTGCAATGTACTTATTTTACGTGCCTTGAAAGATGCGATGTATAATAGGGGCCTAAGTGGAAGTGGTGGAGGCGAAGGGGAATCAAAATTACAACTAGATGTTGTGATTAATGTTTGGTTGCATTGCGCGCGCAAACTTTTCCTGTCACAACACGAAATCAAGAACAACAGACAGTGCAAAGCAAAACGCAATGCTGTATGTGTAATGTCTGATAAACCCTTTGTGATGACTACCTATTAATTCAAACGAGAACACTTAATTAATTATTAAGATTCATTATAACAAATAAAGTAGACCTAGTTCTAAAGAAGGTTATGTCTGAAAAAATAAGACTGGTTCATTTTAAAGAAAACAATAATCTGATTAAATAAAAAACGACGAAAAGTAGTCTAAATTGATATTCAAGTTTTTATCAAAGCCAGAGTTTTTTAAGCCAATTTTTTAACTGGAGGTAAAATTCGTTAAAATACTAATTCAAATAGCAATCATAAATTTTTGCAAAAATAGGCTACTTATAAACTAATTATAGTATATATCGGCACTCGATCCCTACTAACAAAAAAGTATATTATTATACTCTAATATTATTGATGAGGTATATTTGTATTACGTCTATATGTATGTACACACGGATATCAAGAAAGGCTCCAACAATTTTCTTCAAACTTTTCAAATAAAGCAGTTCTGGGATAAAAATTATAAGGCCTATATTTACATGTTTCCATGTCAGGAAAATCTTCTTTCGGGTACTTTGTCTATTGTTATACATAAGCCAGCTAATTTTTTATGTTATTTTGATCTGCATTATTAAAGACCACATAAATTGAAAGAAGACTATTTACTGAGCATTGTGTAAAATTTCACTTTTTTAAGTCTTACGGTTTTTTGGTTCTACATCCTTAAAGTTAGAAATGTCACCGATGATCGCGGTGAACATTTCCGCCCGCAGCCTGACACCGGGCCTGCTACAAGTACTCAGCCAAGTTTACAATGCGCTGCGACGATTAGGTTATGTTTGTTATTATATATAGGTCAGAAATACTTTCACTAACTCAAAACAAATCACACGGTAGTGATAAGTCATACATAAGACCGACTAGACAGCTATAACTAACCCAGCGTCACAGCCTTCAGCAGAGATGTGTTCCTCACGATCATCGGTGACATGGCTGACTTTAAGCAAGCCCAACTCAAAAACAGTAAAACTTAGAAACGTGTAATTTTCACACGATGCTCAGTAAATAGTCTTCTTTCAATAGATGTGTTTTTAAGGCCGCACTTCGAATAACATAAAAAGTAGTTAGCTTAGTAAGTAAAATTAAGTTCTTTCGGTATAATGTTTACCAATGGTTACGTTAATTAGGCCTACGTTAATTTTTAACAACGGTCTTATGAAGAACAAAACTAAAAAAAGAAATAATGAAGAAGCTGACTCAACGGTCAAAGTACAAACCAAGTGTCCAAGTTAACATGTGGTTTTGCATTATAGCCAGTTACTTAATTGCCGAATGGTACTATAATAAAAACGGAAATTTTTTTATTGTACTTTGTATTGGTGATTCTGAATATTTAGATAAAGAAAAGTAGGCTAGGCCATATAGGGATGCCGTAATTATTGAAATGGATAATACAACTAAGCACTTTTTAGAGTTGCAATTGAATTTAAAACTTAAGAAATAGTAACAATAATTAAATCATCTGTTAACAAAAGAATTAGAACATCTGATCCGACAATAAATAAACCAGAGTGCAGCATCCGCAACCGCAACGGTAGTCCTACATTAAAACAGTCTGAAAGGCCGAGTCTCATCACTTGGTGCCGACGCACGTGATTTTATTATATACCATAATGGCCAGGTTTTGTTCATTGAAATGTACCGTGTCCGTGTTGGAGTCTGTGTCTCTATTTAATTTTCATACTACTACAACATCACTATTGAAGGATTAATGTAATTGTAACTGTAAACATTTTATAATGGGTCAAAAAGACCCAAAATCATAGTAGTGAAACTATAACCCCTCCGGATCACTAGACAGAGCAGAAATATTGTAAACCTCTTTTGCTATAAGTTCACCCACCACATGTGATCTACATAACATGAGCGCCAGGCCTATACGTGATCTAGTGGCTAATCCATGATGAAATGTACTGTATAAATAACATTTTAAAATATTAACCTACCTACCTATTACCGACTTAGTATATTAAAGTTAAAAGTGTTAACACGAGAGTGTACCATTTCAATACGAAATAAAGATAACGAAAATTTAGATAGCAACAGTGATAGGCCTATAAAAACGAACCAAATTTTTTAAGGTTAGTGTATGCATTGTACTTCACGATGCAAAAGAAATTCTCATTAAATATTAATGATAATAAGAGCAATGAAAGTTGGTACATTGGCCAAACTGTTGTTTGTAATAAAAATTGATTGGCGATTTAGTATTGTTTTCCAAAGCGATGGGTAAAGAAATGACATGAAACTGCTATTTTTAACACTTAAATTTCAAAAACTTCTCGGGGGAGGGCCCCCGAACCCCCCGCCGGTCTGGCCCGCCGATTGGTGGGGGGGGGGGGACGCGAAACCCCCCGGTTAGCCCCCCCCTTATTAATGTTCTAGATCCGCCACTGAGAATAACCTAATTTCAATTTGCAAACTAAACATCAGTGTATTTTATATAAGAAGGGACAAAAATGTCTACAATGATGTCAGCTGTCTGTGGTAACCAAGATCTGGTTCTCAACGATTAAGTAAACGATTAACAATCATATTTTAGAAAATAAGAAATGTATATCTCTTTTACTTGTTTAACTCTATGGATGATCACTAAAAACCTATGGCTTCATTTATTATTAACTAGCTTATACCACCGGCTTCGCTCACATTGTAGCCATTCCAAATTTTCATTGAAGTGGTTTCTTAGAAAAAAAAAAAAAAAAAAAAAAAAAAAATTAAATCAATTTCCATATTTTTTATATAACATTTAAAAAAATCCTTTCTAAAAAATAGTTCTTTTAAAATACAAAGTATTCTATGTTACTTCTGATACCTCCAAGAATATGTGTTCAAAGTTTCATGATGATCGGTTGAGTAGTTTTTGCGTGCAAGTCTAACAAACAACAGGACATTCACATTTAGTAACGCTGACAACAAATGCAGAGCTGCTTGGCATGTTATAAAGGAGGAAAGTGGCTCGTCTTCACCTACTGTGCAAGCTGTGCCGAGTGCCGAGACACTTGGCACCTTCTTCACTGAGGTGATTGAGACGACACGACAGAGCATCCAGCCCTCTGCAAGATCACCAGCTGATCTACTAAACCATCACCCCCGCACTCCGAGCTGTAATTTCAGTTGGAAAGTGGTTGACGAACAAACAGTGATTGACATAACTAAAAAGTTTAAGTCCACTAAAAGCTGTGACATTTATGATCTGTCAACAACCTTGATTAAAGAGGTAATTAACTCTATAGCTACCCCTATTACAATGTGTATAAATGCTAGTTTAAAAGAGGGTGTCTTTCCCACCAAACTAAAAATTTCCAAAGTTGTACCTGTGTACAAGAAGGGGGACCCAGATGACCCAAGTGGTTATCGACCAATCTCTCTGGTCCCAGCACTTTCAAAAATATTTGAATCTATCATGAAATCTCAGTTATGCACTTTCTTCGATGAGCAGAATCTTTTCACCAGTTGTCAGTTTGGGTTTAGGCCAGGAATGTCCACGATAGACGCAGTCGAAACGCTTGTAACTCACGTACTTGATGGATTTGAAAAAGGAAATGTTACAGGAGCCATCCTTTGTGACCTGTCAAAGGCGTTCGACTGCGTTGATCGGGACATTCTACTGAAAAAGTTAGAGTTTTATGGCGTAATTGGCATTCA
Organism: Neoaliturus tenellus; assembly: GCA_030545055.2. NCBI lineage: Eukaryota > Metazoa > Arthropoda > Insecta > Hemiptera > Cicadellidae > Neoaliturus > Neoaliturus tenellus. The sequence continues at coordinate 67,024,408 of CM061536.1, read as the reverse complement.
AAATTCTCTTTTCAAGTCGTACCTCAGTAATCGGTTCCAAACAGTCTTTTCTGCAAATTCCTTTTCTAATCTGACTGAGGTCAAATACGGTGTACCACAGGGGTCGGTGTTGGGGCCACTGCTCTTTTTAGTTCTTATTAATGACCTTTCTGTAAACGTAGACTGTAAGACAATTTTATTTGCAGATGATGTTACTTTTCTTACTAGTAAATCCAAATTTGCAGACATCCCTGTTGAAGCAAGTACCTTACTAGAACAGGCCAACTGCTGGTATAGAGCCAATAAGCTCTTTATGAACCCTGACAAAACACAAACAATCTTGTTTTCACTCTCAAATGCCTCTGATGATGGTAGTGATTTTGCTCAATGTGCCAAATTGTTAGGTATCTATTTAGATTCAAAACTTTCATGGCATTTGCATGTAGAATATGTATGTAAAGCACTAAATAGGGTGATATATTTGATAAGAAAGCTTAAAACATGTACCTCTCATGAATGCTTGAGAATAGTCTATTTTGCCTTATTTCAGAGTAGAATAATGTATGGGATTTTGCTTTGGGGTAATGCAAGTAGCATAGACAAAGTCCTCATTGCCCAAAAGAAAGTGTTAAGAATCATGACTGATGCTGACTACAAAGCCCACTGTAGACCCATATTTTTAAGTGAAAGGATTCTACCGGTGGCTAACTTATATATATTAGCTTGCCTTATGCATGTCAAAAAGAATTTTCACTCTTTTGTTCTGAACAGGCATGTCCATTCATACGCTACCAGAGGGCAACATTTGATCTCTAAGCCTTTCACTAGGCTCACCAAAGTGCAATCATCATTTGAAGCCACAGGTATAAAGCTGTTTAACAAATTACCTATGAGTGCACAGCATGTTAGCCTAAGTCGTTTTAAGAAAGTGATGCATGCCTGGTTGACTGATAGACCTTTTTATAACATAGATGAGTATTTTCTTTCAGATTTTGACATGATACATTTTGCATATTGAATGGTAGCATGACTAGTAGTTTTAGCTTGATCATTGCATGTGTATCAAGCTTTGCATCTTGGCATGAATGCATAAATTTTATATAGGCATGTGATTAGATTAAATTGAAATTTGATTGCATGTAGGCTAAGTCTTGCAAATATTGAATGACCATATATTTTTTTGAATTCCTGTATTTATTATAAATGTGTTTTTTTTCTTTTTGTTGACGAGATCAATTGCATGTAATGTGTTTAAAGATCAATAAACGTCTTATGTCTTATGTCTTATGTCTTATGTCATTTACAATATTAGTAGGATTTTTAACAGAAGGTAGCCACTCCATCAATAGGGACCGCAAAGCAGGCGACACTTTCACTTTTAGCGGCTGAGGAGTTGCGCTCAGGGCAGCCTGAGCCTTACAGATAGATTTTAAGTTTTAAATAAATAAAAATTAATTAACTTTTGCAAGGGGAGTTTTGATAAAAAGACTATCATCTTCTTGTTTTCAACTTCAGACTATGATCGTTAACTGAGACGATGGGTATGAAGAATAGCCCTTTACAATTGAAGAGTAATAAATATCTACACTAACTCAGGGTTATTATTGACATCATGCTCCATCAAATTGGTGCAACGTTAATTACAACACATTAAAAGTGTCAAAATATTCACTTATGCAGTGACAGATAGTAGAGTGGTTGTTTAAAGCGTGATGGCAAATCAAAATTTAACGTATCGAACAAACAAAAATGAATGTATGAGGCATGTTTTTAAAGTAAGTACCGTTTTAAAATCCTGCCACTGCAGCGCTGCAGTCGTCGTTTTGCACATGTGCGCTGTGTACCTACATCTGTCAGCAACACACGGACGCCATTACGGCATTTTTCGCGGCTGTGTTCGGACGATTTCAAATGTTTAACCCTTTCAGTCCCAGTGTCCTGTGTAAAGGACATGTCATTTATTGACTTGATGAAATTAATATAAGTGGAAATAGAAACAGTTTCATTTGCATCTTGGAGTAAAAATATTGTTATCTTCCATATTTTAAAGCTGTAGTGGCACACACACAGTAAACAGTAGTAAAAAGTAGCAAAAACAGTGTTGACCAAGGTGCAACTCTCAAAGAATCAACCGATCCTGTCAACTTCCATGCAATCCTGCCACCGTTGATTTAACGTGGGCCCTCCCACCAACGTTGACACAGATGGGCTAACCCTTTAAGAGTTGCACCACCAGGTCAGGTTTGGTCATGTGCGGATTCGAATCCGCTCCGACGTAGAAATTTAATAACTGGCTGCCATGCAAAACCACATGTTTATCTGGTACACGTGGTCTGCACTTTGACAGTTGAGTAGATGAGTTAGCTGTTTTCATTACATTTCTTTATTTTTATTTTTAACTCCATGAGGCCGGTATTACACTATCATAGTTCTATGTCATAGATCTATTATCATTAAATCTTTGATCAAAAATATTACAGTGTAAAGGCCATTTCACACCGACTACCGCTACCGGCTACCGCTACCGCTGGCGGTACTTTTTAAAGATCGCTCACCGTGTTATCATACGGGACAGTTCATACCGGACTACCGCACGCCCGCGGTAGTGCCGGTAGTACCGCCAGTACCGCTCCTCGAGCGATTTTGTACCGCTACTGGCGCGGTAGTTTTGGCTCGCGCATGCGCAGAACGCCAGCCTGTCGACTGCAACCGTCTCGCGCCACCAGAAACTCCCGCCTCCCGCGCAGACGCGGTAGTTTTGGTGTGAAATGGCTCACGGAAACGTCCGCTACCGCGCCGGTAGCGGTAGCCGGTAGCGGTAGGCGGTGTGAAATGGCCTTAATCAGTGTAATGAGTCAAATATTATAATAGTTTACTTAATTATAATTCTATGATCATATATACTGCTACAGAAAACTTTTTAAAATTAATTTTACAAACAATCTACCAATTGTAATCATCAAACTTTAAAATAATAAAACCAAACAAAAGGTTGTTTTATTCATTTTACCACAAAAATGTGAAAAATTCTTATAAAGTGTAATTGAGAAACACTCAATAATATAATAATATTTTATTTCTATCATAGTTATATCATCACATATGATAATAGATCTATTACATAGAACTATGATAGTGTAATACCGGCCTAAGACTAATGTTAAAATTTTTAAAATTTTAATTAAAGATTATAAAGAAATAAGATATTTCCTGGCATGAGACCTGTATTTATATTATTTTTATCCCTGAACTAAGCTATTTGCGAAGTTTAAAGAAAATCTTTTGAGCCGTTTTTGAGATCCGTTTGCATACATATAAATACCTTACTCATAGAGTATAGGATTAAGGCAATTCTTTTGTTTTCAAGGTGCTTTTGAGTAACATGTTGTTGTTGTGTTTATTGCATTTTTATGAACCTTTATCTATTTTACCACACTTTGTGATAATAAAATTGTTTGTAATCCGTGCATATTGTGGCAACTAAACGTCTGATATTGTTTGCCAACAAATAAAATGCTGTAAAACAGTAAGAATGTTTTTAAATTGAAATCCCAAACAAATATGTTTATGTTTATTTTTGTATTAACTTTTCAAGAGTAGTAAGGTACTTATGAAGTTAAAATTGGTGTAATATAATCCAGTCCAATTCAAGAAAAATTGTTATAATAAAATCTTAAAAGTTTACAATGGATATCAGTATTATTGAGTGTGTACGAGGATTTAGAATGACTGTTACTCTTATCTTCTCCGTGGGGGGGATACACTTGAATGAAACCATTGTTTGTCATGTCACAGTTTACTCTCTGAACTTGATCTACTTATTGATGCAAACCCAATTATAAATCATGCTAATGTGTGATATTTTTCATCTAAGATGTTTATATTCAGTATGTGCTAAATTTTGCAACTGCAACATCAACTATTTTAGCTCAAACTTTTTTCTGTGCGCAGTTATTTTTAATAACTAAATGTGCAAGGGTTTAGAAGTATATTTATTGTTGAACTTAGTCTAAGGTAAGTTTTTTCATATAACAAGAAAATTATTTTTTAAGTTTCATTTTTTAGCCTCTGAACTTTGTATATAAAGACTTCAATAGGTACGTGCCTTCGTCCAACAGTTATGTGTGTTATTATACGACTAGTTTCGCTGCTACGGCAGCATCTTCAGGGGGTTACCACACAAATTTCATCCTCGAAGGCTTTAAGCTATTTGTCACACAAATATAAAACTAAGTTACAAAACCCAACATAGCACAGGTAAAAGATTTAAGTAAAACTAATATTTGTGGTACGCCTACCGCCCACAACATAACCTTCAAGTCCATGCTACAACTGGAACGGAGAGCAGACTCAAATCATTTCTTAACATAACTCAAATTATAAATGATTTTTAACACAAAAGTATTGAATGTTTTATGAGAACTCTGTTTTAGAACATATTCCCTTCCTAACAAAAATTCAATCATATAAAGCTTTTAGAGAAAAAAACACACATTTCAGGGAATATTTATTTTTGGTGATTTTTCTGTATTAATAAACTGACAAAGAAAACAAAAGAATTCTATGCAAATTTACTTTTTAGAAGGTGACTTGTGCACAAATTTGATACTTGATGAATCAGACCTCTTATGGATCTTAAGATCTTATGGAGCCGCCCTTCGTTGCTAATCAGGGTTTAATCTTATTTGTCGATTTAAATATATTGTCTACGGTTGATTATCCGATCCTTTCAAAATCCGTCCTTAAATAGTGTTGTGGATGTGTCAATCTTGGTTTTGCACCTTTGCTAGCGCTTGTTTGACAGCAACACGCATGATGTATGGGTAGAAACGGCATGCAACATCAATTGCTCAGTATCAGTCTTGCTTTCTACCTAGGTGTGTGGTGTGGGAAATTAATTAGTTTACCCTGTATATTATATTTTGAAGTAGTTTTACTTTTAAAGTAAGTAAACAAAGATATTGAAGCAGTTATTGACTTATGTATGCTAACCTGACACCCTAGGCAAATCAGTTTTCTAACACCTAACAAAACCACACTGGTGGTGTACTCTTCACTTTCCTTATAGACATTGCCAACTACCGGAATTCTTTTGTAAAAACTATTTCCAAGGATATACCGGTACTTGAAATTTATGCAAAAATGTTAAGAAAGGTCAATACTTGGTGGCATTTTATATCTTATTTTTCACCATGAAGCCTTAAAATAATCCGTGGTACCTAAAACTGATTCAGCGGGCATACAAAGTCGCACATTTATGAATTAAATAAAACTGAAAATAGACATTGAAGTTTGTTTAAATGAAAAGAAGGTTGGCAGTGCAGCCACTTTTCCATGACTTGCTCACTTCACCTGCCAACTGCTGCTGAGAGCGACGCTGGGCTTTTCCTGTGTCCCTCACCTCCGCCCCGGGTCTATACCAGAGTCGCTGCCCCCGACTCTGGGGCTATTTATCGACCGCCAAGTCTAGATCCGCTGCCTTCCGACTACGCAGTGGCACCCCAGGCAGGCTGTGATAACCATCACAGTACAGTTGCCAGAGCAACTGACTCACAGCGGTCTTGGAGGAAGGTTCATCGACTCTCATAGAAAGCCTCGCCAACCCCCCTGAGGAGCTTACGCTTACCTCTCGCCACCATATTTATTTACACATATAAATACAAAAGTCATATAACTACCTTAAACTGGTAATAAATTAACTTACAAGAATAACTAAAGTAAAATAACTACTGATATGAACGGTCGTAGCGTGCACTCCGGTCTCAAGACTTCTCCCTTGTTGCTCTTGATGATCACACCTTGGGTCTTCACAGTTCCCAGTAGTGCCTTTTTCTTTTCCTCCCTCAAAGACATACGTGTCAAAGGTAATTTTCTGCTCTTCTTCATTTGGATGATCATGGATTTTCCCCAGTAAATGTACTACTAAAAAGGTACTAAAAAGGTTGAACAATGCTTCATAGAAAATAGATCACTAGTAAATTATACTTTTATATATATTTTTTAGGATATTCTATGTGAATGCTTGAATTTAATTTGGATTCAATTAATTGTTTCCTAGCAACACTCATGTTATCCTGTTATAAAAGATTTTGTATTTTATCTCAACTATTCTTTTCAATTAATATTTATGAGATTATAAATCCAACGTTTACATACAAACAATGTTTTGAAATAAACTAAAACACTGATGATAAAATACCAAAATTGGTTCCACCCAAAAAATTGGATTTAATATAATGATTATTATTATTTATTATACCGGGTGAGTTTCCTAAAGTGATCCAATAGCTAATTTTCTATTCTATATCTAACAGTATACTTCTTGTGGGAGGTCCTCTTTACTTTTTTTATGTTGCTTTCAGGTATGTAATGTATTTCACTTTTCAAAATTTCCCGCCATTTTTCCAATATGGCAGCCAACTGTAAAATTTCTTATGAAACACCCTACATTTTATAGTGTTTTTGAAATTTTTATGTAATATTAAGACTTGTTTATTTTTAGACATTTTTTTCTAAATCTAATGGTTATTGAGCTAGAGACAGTTAAATTTCATTTTTAATTCCATAAGAATAGCATGGGGCACTTCGTGAGAATTTTTTATTTTACTGAATATTACCGAATATATATGCAGATAAAGTTTGTCCCCTTGTTATTGTTATGAAACTAAAAATTAATTTTAAAAGCCTCTAGCTCTCTAACCGTTAGGTTTAGATAAAATTGTTATAGAATAAAAAAGTCTTAAAATTACACGAAAATTTTAAATACGGTACATCATAAAATTTAGGTTTTTCATAACAATTTTCAAATTTGGCCGCTATATTGGAAAAATGGCGGAAAATTGGAATACATACCTGAAAGCAAAATAAAAAGTAAAGGGGGTTCCCCATAAGAAGTATACTGTCAAATATAGAATAAAGAAGATAGCTATTGGATCACTTATTTAGAAAACTCACCCTGTATTGTTATTGATTTTTATGACAAACAAACAAGATATATTGATAGTAAATTACAAATTGTATTATCAATAGTAAATGTGGGTGGTGCTTCTATACTTTTTTTTAACTTATCTAATATATACTATATATAATGTACTACTTACCTCTGAAAAAGTTGATAATTTTAATTTTACAGTGGAACCTCTATTAACCGTCAACCTTGGGACCAGAACTATGACGGTTATGTGAATAGACGTGTAACAGAAATGTTGTATTAACCAAAACATGCAGCTATAAAATGTTTTGGAAGAAATTTAATCCTGCATGAATGAATAGTAAAACATAATTAAATGAACTTATGTCATGGCCATTGACATTGCATTCAATCACAATTTCACATTCTCTTTCGGCACGTTTTCATTTATGGCACATTAAAAGTAGCAAAACGTGCATTTATGCGTGTTGGATAACAGAGAGTGACGGTTAATCGAGGTTCTATTTTATTTGCACAACTGTCCAACGTAGTAATTGCAACAATCCAAACTCAGAAAAACTGTTATTCATTTGTCTTTGTTAATGTAACAGTTAGTAATCTCAAATCCATTTTAGTTACATTTGATTTCCAATCAAATTTTCTACTTTGTACTATGCTAATTTGCTTCCGGTGCAAGCTGCAATCCAGAGAATTAGTTATTTTATTCATTAGGTGCAGATATGACACTTGAAATAATTTGTCATGAGCAAGAAAAATTGGTTGGAGGTAAAAGCTCCACCAATGGTGCTGTGACCATGCCACCGTTCCACCCATGGTTAAACCAGCTTTACAAGACTGGTGTAGTCTTATGTCCTCGGGAATCGTAGAAGGTTCATACTCACTTCTGTTAGCAACTTACAAAAACAGTCGAAACTCGATAAACCGAATCCCAAGGGGAACGGGAAAATTTCAAATTATCAAGTGCTTCGAATAGTTAAGGTTTGATTCATCAAGGTTCATCCTCCCAAAAATTCAAATAATAGAGGTTCAATTCAGTACAGGCAATAAACCTTAGGAAAATTTATTGCCTTCTAATGTACCGTGTTTTCTACATTGTGCATTGTATACCGTATTGCAATAGATAATACTGTAATGCAATTAAAACATTTAATACTTTAAAATGGAAGAAGTACTGTAGTTAGTCTCAATCTCAAACTGTTTCTTTGTTGAACCTACTCTACTGCTCAGAGCCAGTTTCAAGGTTATAGAGAAGGTAATGAGGTAAACAAACAAAATGACTCATTGTCAGAATTGAGCCCTCCCAGTTTTTTACCCCTCGGCTACTTCCTGTCTATTATTATAACGTTCTCAAATCACTAAGAGTTTGTGGATTTTACTTTTATCGTATGATGAATGATCGGTAATTTTATTCAATACCTCTCAGAGGTCTAGAAAACTGAATCTTGCCATCATATTAAAAGTTAAGAATAAATAAATAAGTAAATTAAATCAATTTAATTTAAGTAATTCAATTTAAGTAAGTTAAATCAATAAATTAAAAAAGGCTCTTTGGTTCTCTAAAACAGACCAGGAAATAAATAATAAAGTAACTAGTTTTTAAATTGCAGGATACATATTTATTGAAATCGGTTAAAGTACACCAAAACATACTTTTGATTTTTGAAGAACAGTTTCACACGACTTAAAGATTTTATAAAGTACTTTACGTTCAAGAATAAAAATATATAAAAACTACTTGAGTCAAAATACTTTCTTAAGACTGAGTTCGATCGCAACAAGAGAGGAAGTTGTACAGAATAAAGGATTGGAATTTCCTGTCGAAACGGAACACAGTAAAATACAGTATCAATGTTTTAAATCATAACAAATTTCATAGAACTTCAATTAATAGAGGGTTTCTTGCCAATACTTCGACTTGTAGAGGTGCGGCAGTTGCTCGACTTTGAATTGTAGAGGTTTTGGGGCTAAAACTTTGATTTATAGAGGTACCTTTACGACGGAAAATACCATAAAACTTAGATTTATCAAGGGTTTTCTCGGGAAATATTTGAATTGTAGGTATAATTGTAAAAGATAGGAAAGTTCAAGAAGTAAGAAAAAAATTCCATTTATCAAGGATTTCAAATTATCGAGTTTCCTCTGTAATTATCAAGGCCATATCCAAAATGTGTCCAGCGAACATCATTATTAGATGGGATAATACTCTTGAACAGGCAGGCACACTGACTATGAGGCTAGTTAATTATGAGTCCTTTAGAGCAAAGGATTTTAAATGTCTGACAAAAGTGGCTGTGTGAAAGGTTTTCTTGCTTTATAATCATATCCTAATATCATATCAAAGGCTTAGCGAGTACAGTAGCAACCCAATCATGGAACAGCCATGGTTGACAGACTTAGACTTGTGTTTGATTGGTATAACGAGCCTTTGTGGGAATACCTAAAAACAGGAATGGTTCACTTTTAAACAAAAAGGGGGGTTTAGGTACAGGGGTGTAGGGGTAGCATTTATCAGGTTAAGTTCGAAAACCAGTGTATTTGGACCACTGGAATATAGTTTTATTCGGTACTAGCAGTTACCCGGCACTCGTTGCTGCGCTCAAATATTGAGTTGTTTACAGAAATAAGGCAATTTTAATAGTCTTCATAGAAGCCAATTGCATTATTCAACAGGGGATTCTGCTTATCAACAGGACACTGCCTTTCTAACAGCATGCGCGGATATCTCCTATGATACACACAAGGTGGGGAAAAAGGAGGAAAAGAGACATGCTTGCCTATGAATACATGGAGATAACTTGATAAAGTCACTTGGTAGAGATTAAATTTGTTTTAATATTGATGGAGCTGCACTGCTCCTATTCATTCTTACATAACATGTTTTTAAAAAGTGAAGAAATAGCCAAGTTTTTTTAGAAATTCTCACAAGTACTCATTCTGCTGCAATGAGGCATTTGTTTTTAATTATTTCAGCAGTTGAGCACCAAGCCGGACACGAAGATGGTGGTTGTGTCAGGTGTGGGGCTGAAGGCGGCGGCGGCAGTGTCCCTGGCTGGCAGTAGCTACATATCCGGGGCCCTGCCCAGCTGGTGTGGCCTAGGCCAGGCGTGCGGCCAGTCCTTACTGCTCTCCCTGGTGCTGTGCTTTGGTGGAGGTAAAATATCTGAACGAGCATCAAAAATCTAGTTTAAGTTTTCATGCACACTTATGTACTGATAAAAAGTTTAATTAATTGTGTGTAAGTAAACTAATATAGTAAAAAGTTTTATCTTATTCTGACCAACCCCTGTCTCACACATATGTTTTCAAGATTGAATTTTGGTTGTAGGTTTTTGGCTAATTGACTAATAATTTTTCTTAACTGACATTTAAAATAGATATTTCATTAATGGTTGAATTGACATTGTAACTACAAGCTAAAAGTGTGGATTTTGATTATATTTTCAGCGACTTTATACAAATTTTATGTGCATGCAGAAGTTGAATACTGATTGTTAAAATTAATTTTTAAGTGTACCAATTTACGTGGCAATTTATGACATACTCAGATATAGTACAAAACTGTACAATTAAAGAAATAAAAAAATATTTCATTTTTTGAATCTTTAATTTAAAATTATATTGAATCTCAATAAGTAAAGAGCTTTTGTCAAATGATTGAATCAAATTTCGTTGAGGTGAAGTGACTTGAATTATATCTTTACCGATATTAAAAAAAGTCAAAGTTTGACAGTCCATTAGGCCCCAATATTTTTGGGGAAAAATTTTAGTAACCAAATTTCATAATGGGATTTCCCTAAGTGTTTGAACATGTTGTGACGTGTCTGACAGGGGTGATATTCGCCACTTCGCTGATACACGTGCTCCCCGAGGCGAGGTCGGAGATGCCCGGCTGGGCCGACACGGTGTTCTGCCTCGGATTCGTGCTGTTGTATGTCATCGACGAACTCATCAAACTGTGCAATGGAGGGGATAAAAGCAACTGTAAATTGGAAAGTGAGTGTCACTGGTTTAGTTAAAAGCTTTTGGTTTCTTAGAAATTTTAGAATGTGCATGTCTTTAGGTATTTTGTTTCTCAACATATAAAGAAAATTTATTAAAATAAACTTCTTCTTCTAGTACAACACTAGTTGCCTTAAAACAAAGAATACTTTTACAAAATTTTGCTAATTTTTGTTGTATAAATGGTTTTTTTAAATTTGAATAGAACTTTTCATAACTGTTAAAGATATAAAATATAACTTTTTGTCGTCAAATCTGAATTTTTTCCAAAAGTCTACAGTAAATTTCGGGATTGTTCCTCTGGATCCAATCATTAGGCCGAATATTTCAATTTCTTTATTAGCCTTCTGGTTTTATGTATTACATTAAAATACCTCTTTATGAGTTTTTTTATTAAATATATTTGAAATATAAGGGTTGCGTACAAATCAGCAAAAATAGTTTGATTACATGTATCTGCTAAATCTGGAATAATTTGGGATTGACCGTTATGATCTGGAATTTATCAGTAACAACAAAAGTAATACAGTAATTTGCTACTCGCTTCATTTATTTTAGCTATGTCTTTTACATTAATATGGGTAGTCTACTGCCATAAAATTAAAGTTATCATTTTTGTTCTTTTGTGGCCTGAAAATGTGAAAACTCACCAACGATTTGAAAATTGCAGAAGTTTTTAATGTGTGACTAGTTACGATTTTTGATACAGGTTTTTGGTATAAAGTGTTTTGTTTTTTCTTAGCGGAGGGTCTTCTGGACAGAACTATTCACCATCGGTACGGAAGTGTTTGTGAACATGAGCATCAGGAAAATCACGTGAGATAAAAAATTTTACCATTATTTATTTATATTTATAAAATTACTGGTCTTCAAATAATATTTACTGTCCATTCATAATTTTTTTTGAGAATGTGTATGTATCAGAGTGTATTTGAAAATCCTAAGAATTTCTCCTTATTACCCCTTTAAGAATTCTTTATGTAATAGGTAATAACACTGCCTAAAAAGTTACGTGTTAGGGTTATTTATGTTTATAAATATAAATATAAAGGATTTTCTCCTATAAATATAAACAGGGTCTCCTCTTTTAACCAAGTTTTTGCATGTCATTTAAGTAATATATAAATCAAACTAAATGAAATAATCTTTATTCCAGAAGACATATCAATAACAACTTACATTATTACACAAATAGAGGGCCCATGCACAAATTATTTTTATGTTTATGCAGTGACCATTGAACCACAGAATAAAAATAGAGGAGCCACTGAAAACAACAGAAAAAACTCGCGCTAAATGAGACAAACAGATGATTTTCATTTTTATTTTATTTTTTTAATACTGTGAACAAATAAACTCAAAGCTGATGGTGGGGCTCGGGACTAGAGTGAATCACCGTTCTCCCACTCCTCTCATGGGCCTAGCCGCTGTCCGTATGGCTTCACCACTGCGCTCGAATGCCCTCTCTATTTCTGTTCTGTGCTCGCTGGCAGAGAAAGACAATTTAGTTTTGTTCACAAACTGGCTTAAAAATTCATCTGATGGTAATCAGCTGTTAAGTACATGAGCGGCAGCAATTGGTTTTTCAACCAATTGATACCAACCAAGGCAATTCGAATGAATCAACCAATGTATCTAGAACAAACCAAGGTAGATGACACCAACACAACACACTGGTGATTGAAGCGGTCCTGCATCTTCAACGTCAAGTTGTTTATCTTGACACATGAGTTATTTTCTTTGAATAATTTAAGTGCTGCACCTTTGACGTCATTGATTTTGTTATTGTTTTTGTTGATGTCACCTACCTCCTTCTCATTCTAGATTTATTGGAACTAACTCACATTTTAAAATCCTTATGATGAAAGTTGGTAAACATTTTAAAGCACCCTCTAGAAATACATTAAAGGCTAGAGGGCGAAGCCCAGAATGAAATGACCTTTTTATTCACCATCGCACACATGCCACAATAGAAAATAAAAATCGATTAGGAATTTTGAGAGAAAAAGGGATTTAACAAACAAAATCCCTATTGAATTAAGAAGATAGATTGATCGCTACATGGATAAAAGAATGTAAAAGCGGCACAAGCAGGGCTGATCTTGTAAATGGGCCTGGGCCCAGGAGGTTTTAGGTTTGTTGGGGGCCCAAGCAAAAGAAATGATTTTCAATGGGATTCTCTCCGCTCTCAGTTCTCAATTGGCTCTGATGCATGACTCATCACTACCACTGCCTGCATTCTGCGTGTTGCTACTTATCGTTGGTGACGTTGTCTTTCTTCATCAGTCCATTTGTTCCCATGCTTGAGACTCAGAAACTAAAAGTTTTTATAACTAAACCTATATTTTACTTTTAAAAATGTCCTTGGTAATAAAGTGAGAATGTAGTACAACCACAGATAACCTCTAGGTTACATTATTCTAGGTGGTATTAGGGTATTTTTATTTGGTGATTCATATCAAGCGGGTAGAGAGCGCAAATATCTCTCGGGCTTGTAGTGCACCATACACAAACCTCGGCCTTGGGCACAAGTCCATTAAATCCACAAAAAACAAACATTTTCACTGGACAATACAACTTTCATATAACAACCTCGGACACAAAAGTTTATTTTCAAATAAAAATTGTCATTACAACTAACTTACAAAGCAGTAGTTAAAAATAATAGTACCAGGGAAACCAAGCTAAAGCTCGGTAAAATTATTTTTTCGTTCTCACACAGAGCTCGTTCGCTTCACTCACTCGCCAGGCCGAGGTGCTGCTCTTTGGTATAATTTTCTTAAGCTACAGGTTAAAGATGTAACACATTGGTTTATATCAATGTATACAGAAAAAAATAAGTAGGGACATCCCATGTTAAAAAATTTTAGTTTTGCCCCCGAAAACCAGAGTAAAATAAAGCGCTGATGCTAGGATTACTTCTCCTTATTGTCACAGGAAGCGCTTTTTCTACCTCTTAAATGTCAAAATGAGTGTATTTGTTTACAAAAAATCAAAACAATAACAAACGTCTGCAAAATTATTCTAGCCACCTGTTTCCATTCAACCAATCAGCATGATCCTTGAATAAAAATTACGTCTTGGTGGTGCTATCTGTGTTTCAGGGGCGGCGTTCTCACTTCCCCATATGGATGTCCCTACTTATTCGGTTCTGTATACATTGTTTATATCCACAGTTATCAGCTGATTTTTGTTCAATTAAAAAAAAATCTCCATAAGGATAACATGGAAACTTTGAAGGGCTCTAGCGAGAAAACCGGATTTTTCCCAGACATGGGTTTAGCTTCAATTGATTTCTGGTAGCCAAAACCCCCATATTCAACAAAAAAAACAAAAATCCTTAGAGCAAAAAAAAATTTTTGTCCGTACAAACATTGCTTGTTTTTAGGGCAGCCCCGAAGGTGATAGGCCCCCGGGGCAAGTTTTTCATCTGCGCCCCCTAAATTAATTAATTGGCATACCTTGTGAACTGTTATGTTAAATTACAGTCGGAGATGCATGGCTAAATTTCAATGCTGTTAGTTTGAATACACTAATCAAAAGATTCGCTTGTACTCTAACTCTAAAGCTTTGTTGACACAACCTTTAGCTGACAACACATGGGGTCTGAGTCTGGTCTTGTAGACTGTCACACGCTATAAGTGAAGACAAACTGCGCCTCTAAAATTCTAACTGTTGATTGAGTACTAAATAAAAAATAAATAAAAAAAAACAATGATTTTTACTAAAATGATTGTGATTCATTAATTATGTTTAACTGGAGTCATAATGCTACCATAACAATATAGTGATCTCAGAGTACGAGTAAACCTAATGCAGCAGTGTTAATATACAAAAGGTGTTTTCAAAGACGAATATAATTTCAAAATAACAAATATCGTCATTTTGACTATCTTAAGTTTTTGTGTTTTTATAATTTTTGTGAAGTTTGAGCCTTGAGATTTCCCCACGGCCGCGGCGCCACCTTGGCCGTGGCGCCCAGGGCAGTTGCCCCGGTCGCCCCGCCCTCAGGGTGGCCCTGCTTGTTTTAGAGTATAAGATAAGAATAATATCAACTAAGTCCCTCTTCCATCAATAAATGGATTAATCTTAGTTCATTCTATGGCAGGATGAAGAACAGGCCAGTCAAGAACCTGAGGTGACATTGAAGATCAACACTAGGAAGACCAGCCGAGTCGGTCTTCTGGTGGCGTTTTCCGTACATTCCATTATCGAAGGGCTGGTTATAGGGGTGCAACCAGTACCCGCTAAGGTAACTTTAAACTTTAACCTGTAATTGATAGTTGCCCTTTAGAGTTTCTTTTGAAGTTCATAACCTATTGATCCGTAAATATTACGAAAAAAATACGTATCATGCTATGAAACTATACCCTCACCCCCATTGCAGTAGACCTGTGTACTCAGTGAATGACCAATAGAATTTTTGTATTTTTTATATTTCCTTATAAAAACTATGGGGCTGAGTACAAAGGTTTGCTGCCATATGGGTTTTTAATAAATGTAAGTTAAGCCCTACCTAGTAAAGTACGTACAAAATTTTATCAAGCTATGGTATTCTTTTCAACTTCCACATAAACCCCATGGGGGTGAGTTTGTAGGTTTGCCGCCATTTGGGTTATGTAAGGAAATATTGGTTAAACCTTTCCTAATTAATTTACAAACCAAATGCCAAACATGCCGAAAACTAGTGCCATCCTTATAACAAACAAATATCGATGAATTTTAGCTGTTGCACTCGTATATTAAAATCTAGTGGGTGAAAATTTTTAGTGGATATGATTGATTTTCTGTTATTTAAGTCTACCTATCCTGTTTGATGAAATCAATTTTTTTTATCTATGCAAGAGCTAGGCTTTCCACCTTTCTGGTAGCAAACTGTTTAAATCGCAACGATCTTATTAAAAAGACATTTAGGCCTACATTAGAACTTATTTGAGAAATACTGAACCCTATATCTATCCGCAGGTAATGCTGCTACTCGGGGCGGTTTCCTCGCACAAGTTGGTGGTTGCGTTCTGTCTCGGTGCCGAGTTGGCCAGCG
Organism: Neoaliturus tenellus; assembly: GCA_030545055.2. Lineage (NCBI taxonomy): Eukaryota > Metazoa > Arthropoda > Insecta > Hemiptera > Cicadellidae > Neoaliturus > Neoaliturus tenellus. The sequence goes on along the minus strand of CM061536.1, from coordinate 67,008,458 downwards.
ATGGACGCTCGTTTTTCTCACTCAGCCGCTCGATGCTAGTCTACTCTCTTGGTTCAGCCCTGGGGATTGTTCTAGGCATGCTCGTTGACCAGAGGAAAAATGAAAACAGTCTCTCTATCCCGGTTCTACAGGTTTGTCCTAAACCAAAGATGTCATTTAAAATGAAATCACGAGTCTTTTGATTTCATGAATTTAAGTCCCTTACTTGCATTGCTTAATTTTTCAGAAAGAAAAATAAGACAAGCAACCTAAAACCAGCTAATTTTGCAGCTAAATCTTAAACTAAGCTATGGGGCAATCAGGGCTGGCGCTAGCTCTTTTGCCGCCCTAGACAAAGGTTATACTTGCCACCCTCCCTTTCCCCTACCCTAAAACCTATCTATACCTTCGCTAAAACATCTACAAAAATTTACATTCTACAGCAAATCTTTTTCCCTAAGATATTATTTTCCTATTCTACTTTCTTCACAGTTACTTCGGTGAGTCAACAATTAAATCGAAAAGACTAAGCAATGAGAAAGGGACTTGACAGACTATAGTAGCGCTGCAAGTAGCAATGCAGTACCGTGCGTGAACCAACTGCGGGATTGGTCAGTTCTCGTTGGGTAATGCCACTTGCCGTTACGTTACAGCTACAAGCGGGGGAGGGAAACTCCGATATGTCAAGCACATTGGAGTCAATCCCAATTCCGTCTACTTCCCATAACATAAGAGCAATGTTAAACGGGAAACGCAATAACTCCTTTATATGTGATCAAAAAGGTTATGGTTAATAGCTCTAAATAAAGGGTTCATCAAGTCGAATACAGTATGTGAGGTATATCTTTTATATCATGTATAGTTTTCTTTTACAAAATGGAAAGAACAAATAATTTTTGTTACGACTTTTTTCAAACAAAATGTGTATGTTTCAAATTTAAATACAATGTATTCTAAACCATCAATTGGGCAAAAAACAAAGAAGTGATATAACAAATGGCGGGGAAGGTTTAACATTGCTCTTATTAAAAATAAATCCAACATAATTATTAAACATGGGATTTGTTTTACTGAACGAAATGGCATTCATTTTACATGAATTCCATTCCACTCTGGATTTGATTGATGTAGACATTTAAAATAGAAGTTTTGTTTTAATCAATAGGGTGGAAAGTGGCATTTTTCCACGTGCTATTGCAATTGGAAAATTGTGATTAAGCACAGAAAGAACTTTCAGTCTGAATGATGTACGAGTACGATGTTTTTCATAATAATATTATCTATTTACGTTAAGGACTTCCATGGTAATTTAAATATTTCTTAATATCTGAAATATAAATAGAATTAATAAAATGTCAAAATCTTGTTTTTCAAATTTAGTATGCAATTTGTTTTACATTGGCTTTATTTGTTTTGGGTTAAAATTTTTGATTATGAAAAAACCACTTTTGAGGTTTGAGGTTAGGCACGGAAAAATTGTACAATTGTTTTTTTGGGGCACTTTTAAAAGGCTGAAAAAAGGCCAACTTCACGGACTATTACAGGCTGTTCTGCATGCAGTTTGATGAAAACTAATTTCTTTCTGGTTTGCCGAATGACTTCTCACAGCACAGGTCACATTCGAACACTAATGGTTGCTTGTGTCGCAGGCGCTGGCCGCGGGCTCGCTCCTGTACGTCACTCTGAGCGAGGTTCTGCCCCGAGAGCGATCGCGGTGGGAGCACCAGGCCGCGCACCCGTGGGCCGGGCTCGCTCAGCTCATCGCCTTCACTCTCGGCTTCCTTGTCATATCATCACTTGTGAATTTTTTGTAAAATATAGGTTTACTAATTTTTTTTTAACTAATTCTTTCCATCTCAACAACTTTTTATAACAGTTTGCAAAAACAGTTTTTAAAATGGCATTGGCGATTATTCTTTGCAGAAAAATCCCTCATAATTATTCTCCAACTTCCAATCATGCTTTTGTTGGAATCTGGTGCTTCTCACTCTTTATTCTAAAAACAGGAAAAACAAGTAGTTTTAACCCTGATCTGACCTTAGGGCTCCACACTATTGCTTTTAAATTCCCTTATATAAACAACATTTAAAAAGCTAGATGAGAACTTTATGTTTAGCTAGATGTTTTTAGATAAGGAGAATTTAGACCAATTATGCAACAGAGAGCAGTACTAATAATTTTTGTATTGACAGAACAATACCGAGAGGAGGGTGAACAAAGCAAGGTAATCCTGGAAAAGAATCATCAGGATGAATAATTTGGCCCTAAGACTTAAGGAAGAAGCACACTTAGCAACCCTGTGGAGGTGCGACGCGGCGCCGCTAGCGGAAAACTTCCTCCCCGAAATCCCAATGCTGGATTCAAGTAGAAGTTTATCTGCACCCTGTGTAGCACTTGTAATCCGCTTCTGCGCATTTGTTATGTGTGCTACTACTCCATTAAATAACATGCTTCAAACTTCAACAAGATCGTGCCACAATCATCTTACACTCATCTCTCATTTATACTTGGCTTAAACTACCTATTTAGTAAGGTCTCCATTTCAATAAACAGGGTTCTTTACAACCATATCTCAACAAAATTCAAGGACTTTTTAAGGACCTTCCATGCTTTTTAAGCACCATGAGCAGTAACTATTTTTATCGATTGGTACAACTTTGTTGCTTAAAAAAGTGATAGTAGGTTTATCCAGAATGGATAACACTTGGCATCGCCCCTTACACAAGTTTAAAATTTGAAAGCTCGACTATTTAAATAATTAAATTGAGAGTCAAATGAAAATGTGCGAGTGATTAATAACATTGTCAAAGTTATGGCTCACAGTTCATAACAAGGTGACCAATTAGGGATGGTCATTGCTCAGACCTATGTATGATCCAGATTTTTTATCCACAAATTATTGAGCTATTTGACCATAAAACTTAGAAACGTGTAATTTGTCACACGTTGTTTAATAAATATTCTTCTTTTAAGTGATGATTTTTTTTTGTTTAAAAAAATTTTGGCTTATATATAACAAACAAGTACCAAATACACAATAACAAAAGAAAGTAATACAAATTTGTTTCTAAATCGTTAATTTGTACTTCACAGTGTCCATTACAGCTGTCTAGTATGCAGCTGCAGTACCTACGTATTATATGTTTCAGTTAACTTTAAAATATGTGTACAAGAATTTAAAAAATTTAAGGTGATAAAAAAAATTTCATAAAACTCAAGGAGACAATACCAACATTTCCACAAAATTCAAGGACTTTTCAAGGACCATAAAAAAATTATTAAATTTAAGTACTTTTCAAGACTTTCAAGACCAGGGGTTAAATTTCAAGGACTTTCAAGGACCGTAAGAACCCTGAATAAAGGTATTAAGGTAACGTATTAAAAGTATGCAAACAATTTGTAACTGAAATTCTTCCACCGCGCCGCGCTGCATCACGCCACGCCTTCGCTGAGTTGCCAAGTGTGTGCCTAGCCTTAAGAGTCTGCAGTACTGGCCGCGTTGCATTTTTTCCCCTAAGACTAATGTTAAATGTCAAATATCCTCTACACCTTTAATATTGATCACAAAATTAATTCATCTTTATTTCATTTTAAAGGAAATTTTGATATCTGGGAGTGATAGGGTTTTCATAAAAAAAGTTGTTCACAAAACAAAATTTAAGTAGTAAAAGTTAAATAATAATAAATTTATGTGATATTGAATTTTAAAATACGTGAATATATGAGATTTGCACCAATCCAATGATCAGAAGGGAGTATTTTATGAGGAAATAAACATTTTGCAAGATTTGAAAAGTTAATTGTAGGTAATTACAACTTTTTTTATGAAGCATAATATTATATTGGTTTATACTTCAGAAGTAGCATAATTTATTTACTATAATTTGACATATTGCAAGTTCAGTGTTTAAAGATCTACTCTTTACACATGAAAAATTTTTCCAGTGTACATACAAAAAATGGTCGAATGCATACCAATGGAATATTTATGACCGTTACAAAAAACTTAACATTAAGTTTACAAGTTATAGTAAAGATGAGGAAAAGAACAATATAATTACAGAATGTACATAATATCATTTATTTTCATAACATTAATACAGGACAGTTCCCTTTAATCAATCCTATTTAAATATATATTTGTGTGCTTTTAAAGCTAAAGTTACATCACATGTGTATGATACAGGTAGGCCTCTTGATAAAATTACAACTAAACACTATGTGCTTTTGATGCTTACGGTAACGTTGATTAAACAAGTAATATAGAAAAAATATAAAATATGAAGCATTATACATGATAAAGTATAAGTGTATATAATAACAGCAAAAAGTTAAAAAAAAGGTTAGACAACAAAATAACTAAAAGTAACATGTCATATAAGAAATAAATACTGATTAAAAGAATTTTCAGCACTTCTAGAAATACACTTTGTATCTTTTACTTTACAGAAAATGAGGTAGCTTACGTCAAATTTAATTCCATTCTTATTGAGTCTAGTTTGCAGCCTGCTTTGAAAAATCTTATGCAGGAACACACATTGAAATTAATTTTTAACTAATCGAATGGTAAGTAACAAAAAAATAATCAAAGTTTTGCTATAACTAAGCTGAGGGTGCAAAATATAAAAATCTATAACAGAATTTGTAATAGACAAACACCTAATTACATTAGTAGGACGTATTCAACCTGTGATAAAATGCATTTCTGGTTGTATAAAGCTAAACATGTAACTCGCTAAATATAATTCAAATATATTATTCTAACTTTATCATTGATAACTTCCCTACCTCTAAACAGTTTTTGCTAAGCATATTTTGTTACAAACAAAAAAGTTTTTCCCTTCGACAAAATGATCTGTTCTATGAGTAATTGTTAATCATAACTTAAAGCTATGAAAATCGTAAACCTGAGGTATATAGATAAATATTACAATAGTATTTAATGCAAATTTGTAGGAAATTTCAAAGGCAGTGCTGCATTTACATTTTATGAGCGCTTGTAAAAAATGTGAGTTAATAGTTTCAATCCATAAAAAATTGGATACGGTATCAATTACCCAGCTAAATATTTGGTTTTAAACATTTTTATACTATTAAAACTATAGATTTCAAAGTGATAGTTTCCACATGGTAGCAGTATTTCAACATGAAGTGAAATTGTTTGGAAGGCACGACAGACGGAGGGTTTACTTGGTCACTTGGTGGATGCTGTGGGCGAGGTATTCCACATTTTTCGAGGTCACTCCGGCCATTGAAATTCTTCCATCCTTTGTTAGGTAAACGCTGAACTCCTTGGTCAGTCGTTCCACCTGAAAAGTTTTATATTGGTGTTATTGTATCCAGTACAATCAAGTTACTAAAGCAGAGTAACGGATGACGTTGCTACATTGTCAAAGAAGTAACGTGGAGACGCAGAAAAATTTGCCGCGACAGAAAGATCGGCTGTTTAAAATAGGTCGGTGGTAGTAGAGAAACAGTTTTGAATGTTAATGAAAAACATTACATTTTCAAAACCAAAAGCTAATTCCAAAGGTAATTTGTAACTATCTTTTCATTTGCAATACTAAGTATGAGTGTATGATTTTGGCCGGAGGTGGCAGTTTAAAACAATACAATATGCTTACAGAAGATCTTTGCCTATGTTGTACACCTTCACAGAAAGAAACATATTTCTGCTTTGAGGCCAAGAAGTAATTTTGGACTCTTTTTCACATTTCAAGGCAATACTACTATGTTTGATTATATTTTGATGCCAATTATAGTGCTTTTTACTAGCAGCCGATTTTCCGCAGTCCAATCCAAAGCCAATGTAACAGAGTGGTCAAGTAAGTGGTGTAAGTAAAGGTGTCTCCGGTGTTTTCATGGAACATTTGTATTATGAATGGCAGTAATACATTCAGAGGCTTATTTTCTACATAAGACACCAAGAATTCAATAAACATTATACTTAATGAATTCGCTTATATAATATTTTATAGGCATAGGGTGACTAAAATTTTTGGTGTACAACCGTGCTATGAAGTATTAGTAATGAAGATTTATATTTCCCTACACAATTTTTCTAAAGATGGGGGAGAGGAATGAGGCCCCTCATCCCCGCCCGCCCCTACGCCAGTGCATTCCAATGTCACTATCCAGTACCTGAGGGGGCTGGAGCCCTGTGAAACAGAACATTCCGATCTGGTCGGTGATGTGGGACCAGTCCTTGGTCGATCCTTCCTTCTTCAGGTTGTCTTTCAAGGCAGTACGCACAGAGATGATTCGGTCAGCCATGCCCTTGACTTCAGTTAACCTAAGAAGTAAAGAAAAGTGATGCAACTTTAGTTATTGGTGATTGAGTAAAGACTTTTATTTAAAACTGATTTAAATAACTTTATGTTGACTCTTCTGTCATATCTCGTTTAGAAAATTAATATTGTTTCTTGACATAATACAGCATATGTGCTATAAAAACTATTTAAAATATGTCTGAGTAATTGTTTAGAAGCTATTAGTTTTATGAATATTTTGCCAATTGAAGGTTGCAGTATTCATTAGATTTAGGTTAAGTTCAGTAAACTAACAGTATATCGTTTATTGATTATAAATGTGGAGCAATATAGTTTAAATTATGAACTGGAAATACAGTAGACTTTGAACGGCTAATCATATGTTAGTATTGCAATGTTAAAAGTAGGAATGGACAAGTCTTGAAATTTCTTGAATTTTTCAAGAAATTTTAAATCTCAATGAGTTGTTTGTAATTGTAAGAATAACATGAAAAAACGGTGGGTCTATAAATAATTTACGAATTGCTACGCCTATTTTACTATCAGTTTAATATTTAAATACATGATTTCTAAACAAGGTGAAGTGTTTTATTTTTCCCATTCGTAAATTTACATCCCAAATTTTTACACAATTATAAGTTTGTTTTTTTAGTTTTTACTGATAATTTTTGTCTATGTTTATAGTTAGATTATGACCGTCATTTACTATAATTTTTGTTTTGACATCATATTTTTGAGAAGTATTGTTAAGCATGGCTAGAGTGACATATTTAACTGAATGTAGCAAAATATAAGACACACCAAAAAGACAAGAATTGTAATTCTATTTAACAAATTTAATTGTAACATTGACTTTGTACACTACCGTGAATAGACCTCTCATCCAATGCATTTAGTTTGGGACAAAAATTTGGAAGTTTCGTGTTCGCCAGCACCAGAGTCGCTGCCATCAATGTTGTTATTATTTAGCTGAATTTACAGTGCTGCAAAAACATTTCATCACAACATAAACAAAAACCTCCATCGTAAAATGTTTAATCCTTGATTGAGAAGAGTGGTAGCACTGACTTGCCTATCATATGACTCTTGTACTTCCATGTACGCCCTCACGAGATTGCACCACCGTCAATATGTTTCAAACACGCCTATGCTATGAAAAGTCTACTCACGGTAGTGTACATAGTCAATGATTGTAATTATTAGTAATTTTATTTCTAGACAAGAACTGTATGAAATTGTAATTTAATACTTAAATAATATGACTAGTGTTTCAGTCTGTCTGGTAAATTTTTCAATTTCAATATTGTATCCCAACTCTTATCACCATACCTTAGCCTATGTTGAAGAGATATTTGTAATAAGGCACTTAATATTTGTTTTTACTGATGTATTTTAAAGATGTTTCTAAATAAAAGTTAGAAATCAGTCTTGCCTGTTATAATTTACATTTTTCATAAATTATCTGTTATGAATTAGGATTTAACAATGCTACAAAATCCAACGCACATTTCCCACCATGTACGAGAAGGGAAATCCCGTCTGAGAAATTCCCATATTTACAACGGGATTTCCCTTTTCCCCGGAAAATGCACGTTCGGAATTTTAATCAGATTTTGTAACATTGTTAAATCCTGATTTATGACAGGTAATTTATGAAAAATGTAAATTATAACAGAAAAGACTGATTTCCAACTTTTCTTTTGAAACGTCTTTAAAATACATCAGTAATACCCCCCTTCGCAGCAGACCTGCGTACTCAGCGAATTTCCAAATTAGTAATATTAATTTTGACCAGCTAAACTTGTAAACACAATTTCATCTCGTGCTCATAAATAGGGAAATAAATGTCTAATCTCCTTAAGATAAATATAGGGAAAGAGTATGCAGGTATGCTGCCATGGGGGACACTAAAAGTAGGTTTTTAGCATAGAAAAAATTTATTTCAACCATATAAAGCCGTATAGTAAGTTTCATCAATATCTGTCCATAAATAAAAGAGTTTGCCTATTTTCCATATGATTAACATGGGAAAAGAGTATGCAGGTTTGCTGCCATGATAAGTACAAAAACCAAGATTTTTTACCTTAAATGGATGAATCTCAATCAAATGAAGCTAAATACCAAGTTTCATCCGAAAATATTGGTTAATAAGTGAAATATTAACACATCCTTATTCTCCATAAGATTAACATTGGAGCCCCAAAAGACAATGTACTGTCTTTAGACTTTGTAATATCTCGGTAACCAATGGAGATAGAGCAAAGCTTCAAAATACTAAATTGTGTGTTTTTTTAGCTAAATCCAATGGTCAAAATAAAAATAAAAAATTTTTAAAGTTTACATATGAAAAATGCGAAAAACCCATTTTTGGGGTACAAAACCCCCCAAAACTACCCCTTCCGGTGGGTCGATATGTCTGGTTTTCGAACTCATCCGAATAAACGTAGGATTACACATCTCTACCAAATTTGGTGTCGATCGGACCATTTTTACGAGAGTTATCGTGTCTAGGAAAACATATTAATATATATATACATATATATATATATACATATATATACATACATATATATATATATATATATATATATATATATATATAAATTTTAATGACTATTATTTTTGGTCTCTGGGCACCTCAAAACGAAAAAGTAACATGGTCCCGGGCTTAGGTCTTGCCATGAGACCTACGGTAATAGCTTATTCCCTATGGGAAATTCGCTAAAAACAAAGAGAGGGGAAAAATCCTGTCTCGTTTCACCTTGAACTAAAAACCCAATCTCGTCCAACCTTAGTTAAAAGTTATTTTATAATAATAGCCCAAATTTAGAAAGACATTCTGAAATTAATAACTAATTAAACAGTAATTCAGAATACTGACCATTGCTGGCGCAGAGCTGGGTCGCCCAGTATCTCGGCCACTATCCTCGCTCCGTGGATCGGAGGGTTGGAGTACATGGGACGGATCAGGATCTTGATCTGCGAGAGAGTCCGGGCGGCTTCCTCCTTGCTGGACGTGATGAGGGAGAAAGCACCGGCTCTCTCACCTGCCAAAACAAAGAATGCAAATGATCACCAAACCCTTTGTGGCATTTACATTACCGTACCATCAAGATAAAAAAATTAATATAAAAAAATTAAGAGAAATTTTTAATTACAAGAGTTGAAAATGTAACTAAAAAAGGAAACATAAGTCCAACATGGCATGTTAGTTCAGTTAGTTTAAACTTTTTTGTAAGAGGTTAGCATGATGTAAACTTCAGTTAGATATACCAGCTCACAGATTAAAAAAAAGTAGTATCAGTCATAAAATTAATTGTATACGTTTTTTTAATAAACTGCCCGATTCAGCCAGAACTGTTTCCTTTAAGATATTTAAATCTAAAATATGTGAATGGTTGGTTGACAATCCTTTTTATGACATTACCGAATTTTTGGAAACGAATATAAATATTGAATTTTAATATAAGTAACAGTTAAGCCTTTTCTCTCTCTTTTATCTTTAATCTATATCTGTTGATATAGTATCTCAGCTGGACTTTGTAAGGTTTTCAGGCTTTGTATTTTTGTGTTTTTATATTGAAAATGTCTATTCCTTTGTAAAAAAAAGGTCAATGACAATAAAACTCTTGATTCTTGATTCATGCCTCTTTTTGCCTAACTTTGCTCTGTCCACATAGACACATGATCTGTGTGTAAATCGTATTAGACAAAGTAAGGGGGTGAGCCGCTACAGTACAGAGGTGAATGGTACTGGTAAAAGTCACTCGCAGAACAGGGATTTGAACCTACGACATCGCTGCCATGGTCATGAAGTCCGGCGCGCTAACCACTATGCCAACGAGTCACCCAAAGACTCAAAACTAAGACTCAAGAAATATTCAAGCAAAATCATGAAAGACTAAAAGCAACTTAGTTTCTACATTCTAACATACTTATAATGAAATACTTAATAAATAATTTTGTACAGTCAACTCCGGCGCGGATAAACCGTGTTGCGGATTAACCGGGGTCACAAAACGTCAATTTCAATTTGATTTATTTTCTCAGTTTTGATAACAATACCATCATTTATCAATCTTATTGTGTTGAAATTACTTTAGAATAAATATCTTTACTAATTATTATTTGATTTGTCAATGGAAAAAACAATAAAACACGGAAAATAATTTGTAAATTATTTGGTGGCGTAATTGTGATTGTAGTCATGTGGTCAGGGAGGAACGAGTCAGCGTAATGGCGGTAGTTGTTCTTGACTACTAGAAACAACTGGTCGCCCGCCGGGATGAGCTATAAATAGAAATCAAGAAAGGTCCTATTTAGTTTCCAGTTCTGTCTAATTATCGCTCTGATTCGTCTGCTGTTCAGTGACCCCTATTAATTTTAAGTTTTCACAGAACCATGGTTTTGGCGGGCTGGTTGTTTGAATTCTCATGTACCACCCAGCTTTAGTTGATGTCATCATTTCTCCATTTCTTTGTTTAAGGGTTTTCTTTCTTTGATATGCTTTTAAGTCGGGTAGTGGGAGTGTGATATCTGTCACTTCTATTCCATTAATGGTTGAGTCTTTGGCTAGCTGGTCTACGATTTCATTATGTTTTAGGCCTACATGACTAGGGACCCATTGAAATACCACAGTTATATCATACTAAACAACACATTTCAAAATGCATTTGTTTTGCATTTCAAGAAATTTTTGTTAAAGTACCAGAACATTAAAATTTTAACTGGCAAAGTTATAAATTTATTAGCTTAATTCAATAATTATAGTAAGATTCACGAAATAGTCCGATGGAAATTTAAACAGCTGTGTCCTCCCTCACCCCCTCCCGCCCTGCAATGTTGTCATTTGTGGTTATGTTTAACATGTGTTATACAGTATAAAAATGTGTTTCAGAATAAATTTGGCAACAATGTATCAACTCTCATCGGACTATTTTCGTGAATCCTACTATAGCATACATTTTGAACAATTGGTTGTTCTAACATTTTTACCAATTAAACAAAAAGTCGAACCATCACTTGTTTTTGTACGCGCTCTTTTCTTGAATAAATTATCCCAAGCGACCCTCCCTTCACCCCACCCACCCATCCCGGCTGGCTGACGATGCCAAACAATAGACCACCTGACCTTGGTCGTTGGACCCTTTTATTGTGTTCCTTGTTCACTCAACTAGATCTGTTTATTCATTCCAATAAGGTTGGGTCAATAAATAATAATAAATATTGGAAACCCGTGGACTCTTAGTTAAAACTTGTTTGTTTATTTCGTGTTTTAATTAATTTATTGAACTCTTTGTTTTAACCGTGGTTTTGGGTTATCCGGGACCCTTCAACTAGTCATTACCCCGGATAATCGGGAGTTGACTGTATTAAAAATGAGATCTAGGTCATAACACAGCCAAATTGGATGAAATCAAATCCTGAGCACCTAATTACGACCCCCTTCATCAAACCTATTTTAAACAAATGACGTATCTCTTTTATAAGTATGAAATCTACACCCCCCCCCCCCCCCAGCACTTTGTCCATTAAGTTCCACCTACAGTTCTGTAGCGCACAAGTTTCTACAAGATTATATTTGCTTAAGAAAATTTAAAATACATCCTTCAAGTCCAATGAGCTGAATCTTTAAAATTAATAATGGTAACAAAACATTAATTGATAAAACTGATAATCTATTAATAAGGACATTAGCATATTATTTTCCTTTAATTAAATTCATGGTCTAGGGAGAATAATACCACTGGTTTAATATTCTCAATAGCCTACGACCAATTAGGCTACGACTCAATAGCCTTCATCCTTGTAAAACACTGAAATTATACCTCCGCATTCCTCTGTTTTAGATAGATAGATGGACAAGCAGAGATGGAAACAAATTGGGGTCAATAACCTTCAATGGTTTGAAGAGTAATCCAAATGGTTTAAATAAATAAGTAAATTCATAGCCTAAGCTTGCTGATAAGCACCAAAACATAGTGGGATAGGCATGTTGGCTTACTTACCGTACAGACCCATATTCTTAGCAAAAGATTGAGCGAGAGCAATTTGGTGACCCTCTTTCAAAAATAATCTTACAGCAAAGGCGTCCTTGACAACATCTCCTGAAATGAGAAAAGAAATAAATAAAAAAGTGATTAATAGCTTTTAAATGCGATTACTTCTAAAATCTCACTTTATAACCATCATGGTTGGATTATTTATAGTATTTACGGGGGTGTGTCGCACCTCCACATTTTTTAATGATATTTTTACAATCATAATGAGCTTTACCATAAACTATTAAAAGGATTAATGTTAGAAAAAAGAAGTATGCTACTCCTTTAGGTGTAAAACAAACCATTTACATTGGGTTTTTATGGTGAATGTGTTTGATATCCAAATATAGGTCATCATATCTTTCAGTGAACTTGCATTCCCACTGTGGCAAGACGTAAATCCAGCAATGATAATCATCTAACAATAGACAGGCGTTGATATATTTTTATGCTGTTCCTTGGGGAAATTTAGTGGAAAATAACCGCATTACAAGGTTTTTAAACCAATCGTTGATCTGTAATTAATTTGCCACACCATCACCCAAATAGTACCACCTTGTAAATGAATCATCATGAATATTAATATATTTGATATGTTTTTCTATTTTATTATTTAACTTTATCACATAGTAAGAAGTGGACGCTAACAGGGCATATTTCAAAAGCGTATATGAATAATGGATTACCTCACACCAATTTCATTGAAAAATTGGAAAGATAAATATTTGAAAGGGCTGACAAATTAGAAGTGTAATGTACACCTTTTCCGAGCCTAATAAAACACAAGTGCATACCTGAGGCGAAACCCTGGTACGCCATGTCGAAGAACGGGAACAGTTTCCTCTTCTTGATGACCTCGGACAGCTCCTGCCACTGCTCGGGCCGGGGGTCGACCCCCGTGGGGTTGTGGGCGCAAGCATGCAGAAGGATGATGGACTGCTCGGGAATTTTCTGCATCAAATCACAATCTGGTTAAAACCAATGGTTTCATATTCTCAATAGCCTACAACCAATTAAGAGTCATCTTCATCCTTGTAAAAATACTGAAAATATACCTCCGCATTCCTCTGTTTTGTTTCCTTTGTTTTGTTTTGTCCTATGTTTTTGAATATTTATCGTTAAGAAATATGTTTTATTGTGGATTCTAGAGCCCTCATATGTCATATATATGTAAAAAATTGTACTGCTACGAAAATATCTTAACCCTACACCTGGCAGTCAAACAAGCCTGTGGTGGTATTTTTGATAAATACCTAGTAAATATATCATACAATATATAATTTTTTCAAGAAATTACAAGGAACAATTTTATATAGGTTTTAATCGTATTGCTTCAATGTAAGAAAAATTATTTTGATGTAATTACAGAATATATACATAATAAAATTTTTTTGTCATATAATCCGTATTGTATTATAAACACGAAACCTCACACAAAAATTTAAAAATATACAAATCGTGTAAAATTTTGTGACAAAAATAATGATATACAATGCACATGTACCTTTTGATCATAAAAAAATTGTACGTAAGATATTTTATAATCCATTGCGCATTCTTTTTATCGCCTTCTTATGGGAAGTTTTGATTTTGATCAGGTTCGCTGTCACTACTTTCTTCACCACTAAGAATGATTCAAATATCAGTTCACGTAAATCACTAGATCTATCATGATAGGTTTTATTTGACATATTGCACAGAAACGTATTTACATTTCATGAAACAAAAGAAAACCTCCAAACCACAATGTA